>MZNV01002532.1:0-10028 GCA_002081555.1 Protostelium mycophagum | reverse complement strand
CTCTAGGTTTGATGTCCTTATCTCCCGCCTGAAAAATCAATAAATCATTTTGCTTGAGAAGAAATTTTGAAATACTTTAAAAAGAAAACAAATCATGACTGACCTTCCGATCAACAAAAAGGCAGTCGACGTCCTCTAAGAGCACAGCGGCTCTGGAAGGAAGACTCTGCATGAGCCTTGTGAGAGTTCCGTCGTTCATTTCTGGCGAGTTGAGACTCAAGCAGCAGATGTTCAGACGGAAATGACCGGCGATGGCAAAGAGAGAAGACGATTTTCCACAGCCAGGAGGACCGAAAAGAAGGTATCCTCTTCTGTAGGGAAGTCCTCTGGAGAAGTACCACTCTTTTGATTCCAAGAATTGCTTGAGATCACCAATCAGGTTGGTCTTCATCTCTTCCTCCAAGACGATGGAGCTCAGTGGACGCTTTGTCTTGGAAAAGAGAGTCTTCCAATAGCTCTGGTTGCAGGTGAAGACATCTACTTTCTTGCTGACCTCCTCAAGTCTGTCATCTCTTGCAGCGTTGAGGATTCTGCGCAGTGGTTCGGTCGAACTGGGAAAATTTCAGTTTTTGAGATTTGAAAAATGTCAGATAGCGGGAAGGACGACTCACCTTGCAAAACACCGAAGTCTTATCGTCTTGGTTAGTTCTACTCTGCTGAAAGCACTTACATTCTCCTTTGTCTTGTTCATCCAGATGCGTCTCCCCTCGAAAACGAAATAGTGATCTCCCGTATCTGGCACTAGCTTGAGTTGAGAGACAATCTCATTTGAGTCCCAATCGGTGAGTGCGTTGAGAGAACGCGTGTCCTTGCAGAAGGTCTGTTTCTCGATCCAATCTTCTAACCATGTGTAGCACTGTTCGTTACTCTCCACAGAGATAGAAATCACAAAGAACTTGTAGATGTAGTCGTAAGCGTAGTGATAAAGTGTCGCAAGAAGGGCGAGAGCGCTTCCAAAAAACATGAGTGCGATGCTGCTGGTGAATAAGGGATTATTTCAAAAAGATAACTTTTTACCAATTACCATCTACAACGCGATTTGGACCATGATCCACTTGAATGAGGACTCCAAACCCAGAAAAAACAAAAATTGCCTGATAATTAAGTCCTGCAAGAATCTGTAATTATTTCCAAAATATGAAATATTTCTTGCAGTTTTTTCACATTATTATGTGATAAATCAATACGATTCTCCGCTAAAATAACAGCTTTGTTATTATCATTATAGCTTTCTTCACATCAATTTAACGATTATCGGCACCATTTTTGCAGCAAAAACCGACAATCATTATGATGCAAATAATAAAATAACATATCGATATCGTAGGTCACCCTTTCTGCACAGTAAAACGCCTTTGCAGATATTTTGGTCTGATGTTCAAAAATCATGCAAACAATTTCCATGGGTTGCAGTGAAGGTGAAGAAACATTTTTTGGCCTTTTGCTTTGTTTTATTTTTGGCAGACATCCCTCATTTCCAAATTAAGAGTGTGATACCAACTTGCAGGATTTGAATGGAACCTGTACAACATTGATCAATTCAGACATAAACTAAACACTTCAATCTCCGAATAATCTTCGTGATGTACACAAGGTCTGGTTATGAAAGTTTTGTTGTCTTTCTGCCAAAGTAGAGGACGTGATCCCTTGGTTGTTAGAACACACAGGATTGTGAACAAAATGGTGTATTATCATGCTCGGTTTTTTAATCACAATCATTTTTGTCATCGATATGATTGAATTCATGATTTCCCAAGACAATAATCAGGTTTACGATTGAGATAAAGAGTTAGCCTCCAAAAGGATTTGATCGGTGGATCATATTCTGCATCCTTTGGTTCATGATGGGCATGAGATGACCATTAAATGTTTGTGTATTATTTTCATTCTTCTCTTAATGCTTTCCTGCGGCGTGAGAGGGCTCAACGAGATCGGCCTCATCGTTAACGCCGGGAATGTCCTTAACAAGGGCGGGCTCCTCGAAAAGATGCTCTGGGGGAGGGCTGGGGAAGACCCATTCAAGTGTGGAGTGACCAGGAGAGATGGAGTGGTTCTTGAGGAACTCTTCCTCGTCCTTTCCTTCCTTCACGCCCAGACTAAAGATGTAAATCAGATCTTGAGAACTACGAGAGAGATTTTGGAAACAGAACTCACTAGTCGAGGAGAAGACCAACACGGAGGTAGAGTCCATGTAACTGGCGATCCTTGGTGGGGTCGGCCAAGATCTCGTCTTCACGCTCCTGTTCTGCCTGGCGAGCGGCCTTGCTGAGCATTCTGGATCCAATGGGCTTAGAGACAATAGAGACTCTGTTTACTGAGGTCCATTGAGATGAGACAATAGTTCTAGATAAAAGTTAAATACACAGGTAAATGATGTTAGTAACACATACTGTCGTAGTTGAAGGTTTTGGGGCCTTCTGACAGAGTTTCTGAGAGGGTTGACGAGGCGGAGTGTGTTCATTCTTGAGCAGATGACTGACCTAAAAATTCAAAGTAATTATTTCTGCGTCTACAACGACTTCAGGGGCTCATCTCACATCAGAGGCAGATCAATCAGCATGAACATCCTTCGTGGAACGAGAGGGAGTGTCTTCTCTGTAAAGCCAACACAACATAGAGGAATAAGAGAGTTTTTTGAGCCACAAACCACAAAGGGTGTCATTCCAAGCGCAGGTCCGATCGTGAAATAGAGGAGGTCTCTGAATGGACATAGGTAGATCATGGCAGGCAGATGAATTACGCTTGAAGAGCTTTGAGGATTTACACAAATTGTGGTATATACTTTTGAAAGAGAGAAACGTTCTCAAGACCGAGAGGGAATCGCTCACAAGACAGGACAGAGTTCAAATTTCAAATGTCCAAGGAAGAATCGCCAAGGTGAGCACAGATCCTTTTATTGATTAAAAATGTGATTGTGAATATCACATCAGGTTGCCAAGAGTATGGCCAGGATCAAGACTGTCCTCACAGAAAGAGATATCGCTCATGAGAACGAGAAGAAGGCGGCCAAGCAACAGACAGCCCCCAAAAGTATTAACGACCTTGATTGAAAATAAACCGAAAAGATGAGACCATTTAAAGCAAAAGATAATGATGACACTACATTATGTTTTCTCAGACTCTTAGTTCTTCTCTCGCTTGGCGAAAGCGGCCGCATACTTCATGAACTCCTGCTCCTTCTCTGCGACCTGTGCGCTCTCTGCATGCAGATGTTTGATCTCTGCCTCCAGTTTGTCCTTTGTGTCAGAGACCTCAAAGTACTGCTCGAACTCGGTATCGCTCAAAGTGTTCACTCTGCTCTGAATCTCATTCCACAGCTCAGTTTGTCTGTCATGATCAGCCAACTGCTTCTATAGAGTTGTAGATGGTCAGGGATTTGAACACTTACATGGGGACAAGGAAGAAGTTGTAAAACTTGAGAAGTACGTTCTTCGTGATTCTGTCTTTGAGGTTCGCAAACAGCTCAGTGGCCATGTTCTCAACAGATGACTTGGTGTCTTCGGTGCCACTGCGGTCCAAGGGTAAGGATCTGTCCCCAAAGCTGTGAGGTGTCAGAGTATATGCCAACATGTTCTTCGTCATGATCATGAGGAAATGGAGGCAATCCGATCAATCAAACGAGCACATTTTTGTGTCGAATAGAATTTGACTTGACTAATTGTCATGTCCTGTGCTGCAGCTTTGCCGCCACGGTACAACGCTTCACAAAGCGTATTCCAAAGATCCAATCGTGATGTACATACTCGGAAATCGACTCCCAGTAGATAGTTCTAGTGGAATAAAACTCGTCCATAGCCTTCTCTCTGCAGTTCTACAACACTCAGTTTCAGACCAACAAGACAAATTCTAAACGTGATCTTCACGTGAGTTAACGTGAACCCACCTTTGCCGTCTTCTCGATAAATCTGAAGAACAAGTCCTCCACGTGGTTTGTGAAGTACTTGTAGTGCTCCACGTTATCCACCAGATTGGCCGTGTAGTTATCGTAGGGGTCGGAGGAGATCTTCTTCTTGCGGGAATCGAGGACATTTCTGGCGATTTGGGAGAGCCTCTTCATGATGTAGATGGCCCTCACAGTTAACTGCTCGATCAGGGGTAAGAAGGCGTCTTGTGACTTTTGCTGGGCGAGGTCGCTGGCCTGGATCGTGTCAGAATATTTACACGTTAATTGACGGTGCTCGTGGTGCTACTTACCGCCCAGTGGAAGTTGGGTATGTTGTTCAGCTTGTTGATTCCCGCAGCGGTCGCCACGTCGTTGATGCTGACAGAAGAGATCTGAATATGTTCGGCCACTCCTTTGAATTCGGACAGGAGCCTCTCGAATTGTTGGCCTCCGTATAACTTATTGTCCCAGTACAGTATGTTATAAGCGGCTGGCTCAAAGCGAATGGGCCTGTTTGAATGATCCAGCCAGTCACCATCGCCGAGGTCTGCCTTCTCTTCTTCTAAGGTTTGACCGTTCACTGCAGGGTTACCCTCAGACGTTCCTGGAAAAATTCAGAAATTTCATCGAAATTTATGAGAAGATTCGGAGAAAATTCTCACCTGAGATGAGCTTCTCCACAGTCTGGAGGAAAGTGATGACGTAATTGGAGGACAAGGTGCGAAGTTTAGACGTGTCAAGTCCTGCGTACTGGGTCTGCAATTCTTTGACCTGCTTGGCCTTCTCGCTCTTACTGAGGCGCAATTGTTTGAGCACTCTGGGGATGGACTCTTCATAAGATCTCCATGCTTGATCCAAGATGTACTGTCTCGCAGAGTGGACTCCGATCTGGCCCTCAAATCTGCGAATGACGTCATCATCTTTGTCGTGTTGTTTGTGACGTGTTGATGATTCATGATATCATACCTCTTGTCATAAGACAATTGTTCCAGAGTGTTCAGGTCTCTTCTGACATACTGATATACCTTCGATCTTTCAGCCAAATTTCCATGAATATTCAGTGACGTCACCTTCTTCTGGTATGCATCGGCGCTGTTGAATTTTCCTCTGACCTCCTCTGAAGGGATTGTCACGAAGAATGTCTTCACATCAGGTAGAGAACCGGCCAAGTACTTGTTCACCTGTTCCTCACAGTCAGAAAAATCTCAAGCACATTTCTCTCTGCCACCGGATTCGTTTTTCACCAAAAGTACCGAGACAAATGATAGAGATATCTTCTTGAAGGTCTGCTCTAAAAATAGAAAATCGTACCTCCCGTGTGGAATCAAGAATGGAGAGGTATCCGTTGAAGGAAGTGTAGATGAAGGTTGTGCGAGAATATTCCGCATCCACCTGATTTTTCTCAGAAATTTCTTAATTTCATAAGAATGAAACCTCACCCTCTTAATGAAGGCTGATGGCTCAGAAGCGAACCAGTCATTTGCGGACTCTACATAAATAATTAATCGGTTAGATGGGCGTGCCAAGTTGTAGACGATGTTGTCCGCCTGCGAATAGGTCAGTTCTGTAAATAGACATAATACTGCTAAAAATAGAACACGAACAACACCACAAAAGCGGTGGCCCATCCAACATGTTCTGAAGATGTGCATAAGATTTAAACACAATCCAGCACAAAAAAACACTCACAGCCTCGTTGTTTTCTATTGCGGGAGTGTCTATGTATGTTATGTTGGTGACCCTGAAAGATTCCCACTGAACAATTACAGGCTCTTCAGAGGCAGTAGAGACTCTCTTATTGATTTCCGCAGAGAGTTCCGCGGGTGTGACCTGAAACATTCAGTGAATTTTCCTCGAAATTTCTCAGAAAATACCTCTACGTCACGGTCGAATTGCTTCAAGTGGAGATCTCTTTTGACTGTAATTTTTGGTGTCTGGGCAGCAGGATTATTCACCAGGTTGAAGAAGATGGGCCTCTTTGTGGCCGAATTGACTCCGACGGCGTTGACTGGCTCGCCCAAAAACGCCTCAATCAAGCTAGATTTTCCTTGACCTTTTCTGCCCACAAAGACGACCTCAGGTACGGTGAGGTGGGTGTTGCGGCTGCGAAAAGTCAGGGAAATTTCGGGGGATTTTCACTCACTCTCTGGCGTAAGATTGTAGACGGTCGTAGGCGAGGTATACCTTTACAATTTAAATAATTACGCACTGTTCCAGAGATCTGGAAATATGTACAAAATGGAGGCTGACACCACAAATATTGAGGTCTATAAATCCAAGATGATGAGTGATGAAGTACATTCTAGTCTTTAGAGCTGCAGAATAATTGCACAAACAAAAGACATGAAAGATGAAGAATAATGTGATCATCACCTGTCTGTTGTATTGTTGGTATAACCTCTGATGAATATCGTCATTAGAATTATCATTCTTCACGTTCTCCAAGGATTGTACTTCCGTATCGAAGTTGATCTTTGGTCTAGATCCTGAATCTGCTCAGTCCTGATCGTTTGATACATTAATTCGGAACCAGTCGTCATATTCACGTACCAGATCCATTCAGATTTCTGCTTGATGAGGGAAGTGTTGGTGATCTCGGTGCCTCTTTTGGTTTCTCCACTGAAGTTGCAGATGCCTCCTTCTTCGGGGTCTCTTGAGGAGGAACTACGATTACTGGAGGTTGTAATGTAACGACAGGTGCGCTGAGAGTTGGACCAGGAGCGGGGATGATGGTTGGTCTTGTTGGCTGGGCGGAATTGGCATTCACTAATTGGGCGGTGGCACTGCTCTGAGCAGACTGGGTGCTCAGATTACTGGGACTACGAGAAAGCTATAACGTCGTCAATCTGAGGAAAATGGCAGTCTTTTAATTTCAACGGCGGATTATGGAAGCGTGTGGTTCATTTACGAGACACCTACCTGACGAGGATCCGTTGGCACGGATGCTTGCTTGTAGTGTTCTGCATCAATTAGCTCTCTTCCAACCTACACACATACCGTCCACAAGATCTTGAAGCTTTGAAGGGTTCAGCGTCCCTCTCTTATCCTTCTTATCCTTCTTCTCCTTCTTGTCCTTATTTCCACCAAACATCTTATGGACTCACCCTCGGTTCACGATCTGGCTTGGTATTTTTAAAGCGACCAACTACAACGAAGAAACCATCACCTGTCACCAAGGTAACTAAATTAATTCTTTTCAGGCCATTCAGAGGTTCATCAAGATGAGAGCATGAACAAACAAATGTTCTCTTGCTTCACTTCTCATTCAGCTTTGGGTGCTTGCAAATCAATCACTCAAAAGTGCTTGTTATAAAATGTTCTTTTGGCTATTTTCTTTATTTTTGCGGACCTGCACAGGTCCAAGCCTCAAATACCCTTCCTGGCCGACGACGACCTCTAAAACAATTTTCATCATGGATCATTGACCGATCTAACGGGATAAGGGTGGACCGGTGAAGCAGAGCTTCCATATAATGCCGGATGTATGACACTCCGATGTAATGAAGATGATTCATCGTCACTCTCATATCGTCGCGGATCGTTAAACAACTCAGCTTTGGGCAAAAAGCCTGCGAAACATCAGAGGAATTGTTTAGAGATCGCACATGACTCACTGGTGTCGGTGTGAGGAATAGAAGCGTATTTAGATTGTTTGTCGAAGGGAGTGATGGAGCTCTTAGACCAAGCACCGAGACGTGTGGCAGAGACTTTACCAAACAAAATAAGTACCAGAATGGTGGGCACAATTTCCCAGAAGAAGAAGCCCATAAACATAAAGAGTTCTTGTCTCGTGTTCCCCTGCAGAAAATCAGAAAAAAATTAAAATAAAATCGAAAAAACAAAATTTCTTGAAAATTTTTGAAAATTCAGAGGAAAATACGAAAATACTGACACTCTTAATGGAGATACTCTGTTCTGCAGGAAGGGCTGCGAAGACCCAGTCAAAGACGCAGCGGCTGAAAAATAAAATAAAGAGGGAGAAAGACACGAACAATATTTTGGGAAAGGAGATCTTGGCTAAGAGTCTCGTTTGAACCTGCAGAGCCTTCAGAATTATTTATTGTGTGCAGAGTTATTTTTTAGAAGATCTTGGATATATGATGATGGACGACTTCAAAATGGACAGGCGTCACTTACTAATGTGGGATTCTGGCGCATAACTCTGGCTAATCGCCAGCCATATAAAGCGATGATTGTGACAAGCACGAAGAAGACGAATCCGATGAATACCATATGTGTGATTCTGAGCCATGCTGGCGGGTCGAGATCGTGGTAAGTGTAATATAATTTCAAACCAGCCCAAACTAACAAAGTCAAAGAGAATCGAGCGGGATATAATGATTACCTCCATTGGAGATTAAAAACAGCAGATTGACAACACCCCAGGTGGCAGTGTAGACCTTTTTGAAAAATTTCCACTCTGCTTTTTGGCTCTGGAGAATATGTGCATAATATACCACCAATAATGAAAAAGTAGAGAATTGTATGTTGAATGGTAACCTACGGAGTGTGAGAACAAAATGTAAAGATGATCGCGATTATTGTCGGAACTCACCAATACACAATCACAAAAACCACGAGCCATACGAAACTTCCTTCCTCTTGTGTTGTTCCGACCAGGATAGGTTCAAGAAGTAAGAAGCAGAGGAAACGAATCAGAGCCCAAAAGAAGCATTGTACCAAAAATCCGACCTGAAACGACCTAATCTTGTGCCTAAAGTTGTCAGAGATGAGAGATTAGAGAATCAAGGTCAATTACCTATAATAACTGATTCGAACCAATTGAAAACCAACAAACAGAAGGATCCCGGCGTAAAGAGGAGTCAGCCAAAAGGCGTAACTATCATACTTGATGATGTTCGTCATCGTGCGAAGGAATGTGTCTCTCGAAATTTCTCAGGCTCGTCTTGTAGACGGATCAAAAAAAGCTGAAATATCTCCACGCAAACGCATTCCACAGAGGCGTTAACCGCAAGAGGAAATCATCCAAAGCATGCGATACTGATTTCGACAAAATTGAAATTCGCTCTTCACTGGCGAATAATCTAACGGACAAAGTTTGCTCTTGATGTTGTCAAAAGGGACGAGATTCACTTACGTATAATTCCAGGTTTGCGACAAGGGAATGAAGGTGTTCGATTCCTGGTGTCGCCATTTTTTTTTCTATGTCTCAGAGGAGATGCGAACGCGAAATGGGCTTGATAGTTTGCGAATCGCTCATTGCTCGCCCGAAGATCGGCTTGAAAACCGACTAACCACGACCGCTAAGAAGGTACAACAACAGCCGTGGTTTTAATTTACTTTAAACAAATCAGGAGGTCTCTTGGTTTCACATCGGTCGTTTGAAGATTTCGAGCCGTTTCATACATCCCCAAATCAAGCGTTCAGTTGGCCTCAATTTCTCAGTTATTATAGATGAAAACACCAAAAGACGATCTCGTCACTGCCATTTGTGGAATTCCTGATCTACTCAGCGAATTGGAAAAGGGCAAGGCTATTAAAGAGATTGATGCCACACCCTCCCTTGCAGTCCTCTGGTACTCGAAGTGTGACGACCACCCCACATTAGCCAAGACCATTTCAGTTGGCCTCAATTTCTCAGTTATTATAGATGAAAACACCAAAAGACGATCTCGTCACTGCCATTTGTGGAATTCCTGATGATCTACTCAGCGAATTGGAAAAGGGCAAGGCTCTTAAAGAGATTGATGCCACACCCTCCCTTGCAGTCCTCTGGTACTCGAAGTGTGACGACCACCCCCGAGCCAAGACCATTTCCGATTTGGTGGGCGCAAAGGACGCCAGAGCTGGTGAGTTGACGTCCAAAATTCTATTATCCTCTTGTTGCAGTCTTCCAGAGCTGGTGAGTTGACGTCCAAAATTCTATTATCCTCTTGTTGCAGTATTTAGGCCAACTGGGCCTTGGCAAGCTCTTCTGACCTCTATACCTCTCTTTTTGGGTGCCTTAGAGGCCTTTTATGTAACAGATGTGACAACAGTGCAGCAGCCAAACTGTATGAAGAATTTGGAGGGTTTGCAAGGTAGCTGTATTAGCTTGAATACTATCAGTGACATGAAACAGGTTATGTCTTGATCAAAAATTGTATGAGTTGGAAGAGATCAGACGTGATATCAAAGCAGCAAT
>MZNV01002531.1:0-11317 GCA_002081555.1 Protostelium mycophagum | reverse complement strand
TATTGACATGAACGAATCATTTGAGATTCTTCCACTACCTTCTTTATCTAACTTTCGAAAACGTGAATACAGGCGTTTGATTTCCATTTGTGAGACTGCTAAGAATTAGGTATCTGAAACCACACCATGCCTACAATTGGAGCTTTGTTGAAGATATTCAATCTCTGGTAGTGTGAGACTTGAAGTATTTGCGCCCATTATCTTTGGTGTGTGTAATGTTGCGAGATGGATGAGCGCGGGGGACGGAATTTTTCGATCCCGTCTTGAGAAATCCGAATTTCAAAGACAAACCCAGAGACAGTGCAGCACACGCGATCAAGAATGGGAAAATGGAGAGGCATTTGTGATCGTCATCCATCTTCAAAAATTAGGTATCCATCCACTCTGCCCACTTAAAGGGCTGAAATTTTTGAATAAAGAAAGTTTAATTTATGTATTTATTTGTAATTCTTTCCTCTCATTTATCTTTTGGATGGAGTGTTTTATCATTCTAAGTTGTGCCCGGTTTGAATCTGAGTGTACTAATGCTTTTTTGATACTCTTTAGTCTTGACTTGTCTGTCTGTCTTTAAAACACACCACTATTAATACCACAATTTTTACCAAGATTTTACCACCAATAAAATCTAGAATGAGACAAAAACTGGATTTACAGTTACTCATTTGAATAAAACAAAACACAAGCTATTTAATAATGTCAAGACTTCTCTTTTGTCCCCAACCAGTGGAATGAAAAAACATTTGGTTTGTATTGGGAGCTCCCAGCAGTTGTTCTTTACGCTTCCTGAGAGCCATCACCCTCCAACTTTATCAAAAAACAATGAATGACACCTGTCACCAGTGGCTGTGGAGCTTATTTTTCGAGTGTTGACTCTTTACTCCAAAACGAAAGAACAACAAGCAACACGACCACGAGACAACGTTTAATCACAAGACATGCCAGAATTCACACACACGCCCACATCTGCTCGTTACGAAGAGAAGCATTGTGCAGAATGGCTGAGAGATTATGAAGTGAAGGAGACTCTTGGAAAGGGTGCCTTTGGCAAAGTCAAGTTGGGTATCGACACTCGCACTGGAGACAAAGTCGCTCTGAAGGTATGTATGGCTGTTAAATGTATCCTGAATTTTTTAGATCATGAAACACGACAGCTTGAAACATCACAATTATTTTGGAAGACATGAGAGGGAGGTAATTCGTGCACACATGAACTGCATTTTTTTGACAAAGACAGATCGAGATTCACAAGAGCCTCGATCATCCAAACATTGTGAAGGTGCTCGATGTGGTGGAATCGACTTTGTTCGGCTATACATGCATCATCTTGGAGTACCAACCTGGCACAGACCTTTTAGCCTATCTCACAAATTCCGACAGACAAGGAATGAATCCAAAGATCATCCACCAGATTATGAGTAAAGTGATCTCTGCCGTGCAATACCTCCACGATAAAGGAGTTGTACACAGGTCGGTTTGCCCACTTCAAGAAGTTGGTCACTGATCAACTGCAGAGATCTCAAGTTGGACAATATCATGATGGATGAAACAACCCTCGACATCAAACTCATCGACTTTGGCCTCGCCACCAGAGAAGACCATAAATTCAAGACATTCTGCGGTTCCCCTTATTACGCCGCCCCAGAGTTATTAAAGAGGGAGGAATACGACCAAGGCATTGACGTGTGGAGCCTCGGTGTCATCCTCTATGGTATGTCATGATGACCTTATTTAAGATAACCAATCTTACTCCATTCAGCCATGATGACGGGGTGTATGCCTTGGTCTGGTGAGACCAATGAAGAACAGTTGCAGAACATCGTCCTTGGGAAGTGGTCCAATCATGCCTTGCTGACCCCAGAGACAAAGTTCATGATTGGAAGGTGCCTCATGGTCGATCAAAGACACCGGGTCGACATCCATGAGCTTCTATTTTTGAATCAACACTTCGCAGAAATCTCAAAGAGAAAGAGGACTAGAGGGTCGCAGAGGCTCTCGGGTGTCTTTACCAAGTCATAATGTACCTGTAGATAATAAATGTATTCTAAATTCTTTTTATTTTACTGTCTTGGTGTTTGCTATCAGAAGATAATAATATCGCAAGTGGATCTCATGTGAGAGCGTGAAGATCATTATATATTCTCTGACCCCCAATATATGTCACCACCTCTTCGTATGTCTCCGGTACAATCTATCATGACGTCATCAACACTTCTTTGTAATTATACATCACGGTACAAAACTTCTTGACCGAAGAGATTTGATCTGGTCTTTTGTTTTTTTAGCTGCAAATGTAGGATAAGCAGAAAACTTGCCTGTCTAATGTTGGGTGCATCCGGGCAGATGAACGCAAAACGGAAGATGTTGGTCGTCTTTTTAAATTTGGACACCAAGAAGGGCTCGCTCGAGGCGTCATATCTCTTCGGGGAGATGACATCGGCCACCACGTTCACGATGATCTCATTTCCTCTCGTGAATGAGATCTTTGATGTGAACATCACCGAATCACCTAAGATGGTTGATGTTTTACAAAAACAAAAATAATTCTATTCTACCTATTTCGACGGGCGCCAAGAATGAAGTGTCATCCATCGCTTTGAATGTAGGTACCGTTCCCACAAATATATATGTAGACGACCTGTCATATGTCAAACATGTCAAATTGACATATTATCTACAACTCACCACGCCAACTCGAATGCTTTCCTCATGAGATATCCTCCGAATATTTTGTTGTGAATATTTCTGTTCTGAGGCATCATGAGGACAAGTGATTGGTTTTTGTACTGCGACATGTGCGCAAATTGTGGTGGCATGAGACCCGTATCGTGAATGAATTTGTTGGTCTGGATGTATAGCTGATGCACAAGTCTCCTCTCTTCATCATTTGGTGGTGAGTTTTCCAGGGATTGTTGGGCTCTGATCTTGCGGCTCTTTGAATTTTCTGTGATATTTCGTCGATTTCTTAAATGAAAAATATTCTCGTAAAGCGCTGAATTTCTGGCGGGAAATTTTAATTTTGAATTTCAAACTGACCTTCTCCGCGCTCGAAAAATCTCTTCTCCTCTTCCGTTTCTAGAGTTAGTGGTGGGAGCGCCATCGGCTTGTTATTCTTATCTCTGGCTACCATAGTGAAATAAGACTCCAAGACTCTGACTGTCTCATTATGTCGCTGTTGTAGAATGTACACGCAGACTTCCTGAAAAGTTGATGATTATGACAGAATGTGGATGCACATAATCATTCGTATTTTAGTGCCCAAATTCTCACTCAAAAAGGACTGCAGAGTACTCACCATCGAAGAACGCCCAACCCAAGTGACCACACCCTCTATCTGCAGGGATAATCTTGCTGGTAGATCTGTGTACAGAATGATCTTGTTGCAAGAGGCTGTCACAATCGTGAGGGCGGTATCTACTTTTTTCACCACCTCATCTCTTCTGATCACCTGTTGGCATTGGTCAAGTCTGATCAAAATGAAGAGCTGAACAGCATCTTTAAACATACATCCGATACAAGTGTTGTGTTGCCAAGAGCATGAGCGTAAGCCACTTTTCCTGCCATGGCATCGAGCTCTTCCAGCACAAAACCGATGCGGATCCCTCACATTATCAGCACACCAACAACATTACCGTATCACCTCCAAAAGGATTAATGTAATTGTCTCTTAGTGTCTTATTTGCTGCGAAATCAAGACTCTGAAGTGAATTACTTTTGAAAAAGAAGTGTGGATCTCACTCTCGTCATTTTTGAGGCTGACGGTGCTCTGGCTTCTGGAGAATGTAATTGTCTGGATACATAGACAGGTAATCTACTGATCCCTGGTTGAATGGCGATTGTCCTTGTCTTTGGCACGTTCCTGAAGAGACCCCTTGAACGGAGCAACATGGCTGAGAAAATGTGGTGGTCGGGAATCTAATCTCTCTCGGCATTTTCAAAAAATCAAAACGGAACAAAAGAGCGGGCTTTCCGTTTTTTGAATCTATCTCAGACAAGACATCTTTATTGAGTTTAAGGCTGCAAGTGTTTCTCCATCTCTTCCTTGATGGCTGGGTCAGATATCTTGTCGACATATTTTGATACTAAAGTATAGATATTGTGCACCGCCTTGTTCTTCATCTCTTTCGTGATATTCACCTTCTCTGGTGTTTTATTTGAGATTTTCTGAAAAAATTCAGCATCAATCTCTTGTACAAAGTGCAAGTGCACAAGAACTCACCAGCAGTCTGCTGTAATAAGTATCAAGCTTATCGTGATTAGAATCTAAAAAGTCGTTGCAGGCAGCCATGTGCTTCTCTTTGTCTCCGAACCGAACGTCGTTACTCAGATTCTGAAGAATCTTTGTAATCAAGATGAGCGTTCTTCTGCCTTGATCATGTGGTCTCTCATCAGTCACCCCATATTGCTCTGGTGTACTGACAGCGGGGCCTGGACGTCATGTCATCATCATGTCCGTGACGTCATAGTGACGTCATCATAAAGTTACGTACAGAAATATCGGAGGAAGACGAAGCCACCAACAGCCGAACGCTGGGATCCGGGGTACAGAGTTCCAACCTTCTCTTGTGTATTCAAAAAAAATTCGCACAACTCTCTGTATTCTTATCAATATACCATCTCAAACCCGATGAAGAGAATCATACTTTGGAAATTCGTCAACATGGTCAAAAATAGACTTCAAGATTCTCTGGGTATGGCCCATTAAAAACCATCTAGCTTCGTCAGAATCTTGCCCTTCCTCCATCCTCTCGGGGTCAACCTGCACAAAATCAATATCACCGTTGTACACGGTTTGTTCTATAAATAGATCGTGGTACGGACGGATCTATTTCTTGCGATTTTTGGTGGCTGCTGAAAAATGAATTCACCTCAAACTTGGTCTGTGCAGACAGCAGATCGGCTATCTCTGGCCCAATGGTCGTGTACATATATTCGGATCCTGGTGTTGTTAAAAATCTTCAAGAGAAATAGTATTACCGATCAACTTTGCAAAGCTGCTGAACATCTTTGTGGACATACTGTTGTTTCTGAAGAGTGTTCCGGGACCCTCTGAAAATGTTTAGAATATTCTCTACGGCCTAATAGATTGAAAAATTACCAGAGCGCCTCAAGTCATTCAAAAAGGCTTGGTTCAAAAATAGTGGAACCTGAACGGTCAATTCTCCGAAATTTCAACGGAATTTCACCTTTTTAGAGTCGTGCAGCATGACAACGAGGGAGATGACCAAAAGGTCTATATCTGTCTGTGCTGTCGCGTTGTAGAGCTCCGTGATTGGCTTGAACTCTACACTGTCGATAAGATATCTCTCCAGTGCCGAATGCTTGGTATCCAATTTCTGGGCCGGCTGGATATCTCTCAGAAAAATGACGATGTACTGTTGTAGGACAGACTGACACTGCAGCTGTGCTGCAGAATAAAATACTCTGTAATTTTCAAGTTGAAAATTACCTGATCACATAGAGGACCATACATTATTTTGTCAAAGTTTTTAGACTCTAATGGGATGAAATTCTCTCCATCATATCTCTTGTAACTGAAATTTCTCAGAATCTTCACGTGTCACATCTACAACTCACTTTTTCCTCGTGTACAAGAACACTCCCACCGCCGCGACTACCGCGAGGAGCACAACAACTCCCACGACCACCCCGACAATAAGTCCAGTGTTGTTCGGCGCTCCGGAGTTCGATGACATGCGACAGAAGAAGTCATTCTTTAAGGTTGCTGTCGTGATGGTAGTGCAATTACCACCCCTTGCCATGCATTGTTGACATTCGTCGAAGGAGGGTATGCTGCAGTTTTCACTGGAGAAGTTTGGGTTACATTGACAAGTGTTGGTAGATGTGGAGTCTGACGTCTGGGTACCAGGAGCAGAGAAACAAGTTCCATTCACGCATCCGCTTGGACAGACCACTGGAATATTTTTATAAGAAGATAATTGATTCAAATTTCGTGTCTCACAGGAAATAATACAGTAAACAATATGTATATATAATACAGTAAATAAGATGTATATATAACACAGTGTATAATATAACGAGATCTATGATACTCACGTGTAAAATAAAACGTGTTGGAAAAACTGAATTGATTCAAGTAATTCGCCTCAACAGTGTAATTATTTCCACCGATAAGAGTAACATTTACTGCAGATTGTCGTTTGGACGATGTCGTTACAACGAGGAAAGAGTTGTTACTGAGTGGATAATTCACTGTCCAAATGGTACCATTCACGTTGACTCTGATATAAATCAATTTGATCTCCTTGATTTCAATAGATTTTACTGTGCCTTTGTAACAAAGAATCATCCCTCTACACTGACATCTACAACGAGAACTGGCGAAATAAACATGGATACAAACTCACTGTAAATCGGAAGGAGATGGGGCCAATAGATTCTTCCCGACAATGTGTATTCTTCCATTGGCGATGGACAACACTTTGATAATCTGAGGAATTTGGTAACGAAACACCTGTCGCTGGGCCACCCAAGAAGCTCCACAGAGGCTCAGGAAGGTATATGTCACGTTACTGTCACCCGGTGGCACCTGGTAGATGTCAAAAATGTCATGGTGATAGGATCATACGGTGCAATTGAGAGTGTTGCTGCTGGACGAAGAGGAGGGAAGGGCTATACAACTGGCATTGTAGACAGTCCCGTTACCGTATGAAAATGTGGCATACTCATTACTCGCTAACAATCCTATTGCTCAATCAATAGATCTTCCTCCATTTTTCAGAGGGTTGTGCGGTTGTAATGTGGATCACCTGGCATTCCAAAATCGGTGGGGGTGGTTAGCTGTATGACGTTCGTTCCAAAAGTGAGATTCATAGGTGTTGTAGATGAGGTACCCAAGGGAAGTGATGTCACAGCCACCGTCAAATTCGCCGAATTTCCACTGAAATTTAAAATCACATTGTTGGTCCGTCCACAAGCACCTCTGGTGGGGGTGATCTGTTCTATTTTTAGAGACAATATGGTTGTAGTTGATATATAGATTACCGTATAAATAAAAGGATTATTGGGGATGTTAAAGTTTCCCGTGTCAATAACGGATGTAAAGCCGTTGAGGTTAACAGATAACGGGGAGTTGTATGTAGAGGAGTAAGACAAAGAATTGTAAGGTATGAAGGGTTCGTTGGGGTTATTAGAGGCGTTATATGCTCCATAATTATTACTCGTAGGAATTTGTCTAAAGCGCTCAGAAATGAGTTGTTAAATGAGATGATTGTTGAGAGGTCATGACAAATAAATGACGATTCGTTTCAGAAGATGGACCTTCTGACTTACTGTTTGCTGGATTGATCAGTGAAATAACCAGAGACACCGTCGGAGGCGACAGGCGGGACCCAGGAGACAAGACCAGGTTCATTTAATCCATTGAAGAGGACGGTTCTGAATTTGGCATCGACTTGATCGCTTGTAAGGATGGAATTATATATGCGAAGGTCGTTGTATTGTGCATTTCTGGGTATGGCTCTGGAAAGAATTACTGTGAAATATGAAAGAGACAATGCAGGTACTTACGAGCAAAGTCCCCCCACTTTCAGAGGGTTGGGCACGTTTGATATTGACATAGTTGAAATAGTGCCATTCTGTCTGAATGTTACATTCGCGTTCCCTCCTGCCTGTCCAGAGATTGTCAAATGGAAATATTGAGTGGGATAAAGAACTTTCAAGGACGAATCACCACCAGTGGGAGCGGTGATGGCCCCCTCATTTGTTAACGATATGATGTAAGAACCAGAGGAGAAGAGGACACCACTATCCGAGAAGATCCAAGCGCAGAAAGTGAAGCTGGAGGGGAAGGTTGGAAGTTCGAAGTTGCAGGTATTGGGGTTTGGGTTGATTGCGATGGAAGCACTATTCAGGATGAAATATCCCTGAATGAATTGGATGCCAAAGATAGACAATAAGAAGAGCCTCATTCTGTCCAGTGGCAGTGTTTTTTTCGGCTGTCTCTGTTGACGGCCGGGTGGATAGAGAAAGAAACGTCAAGTTGTAAAGGAAGGTTCATTTTGCTTACCGAGCAAGTCACGTCTGACTGCCGCAACAAAAAATTAACTTTTGTGTCGGCTGATTTTGAGAACCCGACAGAAGCAACAAAGACATGAAGGTGGTGCTCTGCTGCCTTTTAGTTCTGGCTTTCGGGGGCGTGTATGGATACGACTTCACATGTGATTGATTGATGGAAATAATAATCTGATCGTTTTCAGTTTATACCCAAGGAAGTTGGTCAGATGGAACCACAACTTACGCTGAGCCCTCGGGTAATGATGGAAGAAGTCTCAGCACCGCGTTTGTCTATACGCTCTCCGCTATCCAGAAACTTTCTACGATGAATCCTTCCCAGACCGCTGAAGTCGTCTTCATCTTACCATCTGTTACCCTAAATGCACCAAGTGGGGATTTTTGTTACATTTGTTTTGTAACATCTAAAGTTTGCAGCGACTGTTCCTTCAGATGGATTCCCCGTCCTTGGGCTGCGCAATACGGTCTTTCGATCTTATTATAGCCAGACATCCTTTTCTCAGACCTTCGACAAGCAATACTTTCCCACTCCTCTATTCACTTTTCGAAATTGCAGCAACATCACCGTGACAGACTTAACGGTGGATCACACTTTCATGGCGGGTACCATCTCGGTCTATGGAGGCAGTAACCTGAACTTTTATGGGACCAACTGGACCTTAGTCGGAGCGGTCTTTCAACTCACCAACGCCTCTAACGTGAATATCTATAACAATATCTTCAACTTGACGATGAACCCCATTGTTGCTTATGGAAATCAGAATCTTGGCGTTTACGGGAACAGGTCAGGTTCATCCATCCATCTGTTTTATTACTCTCTTTATAATATTTGCACTAGAATTTCCACTAACATTTTCACAGGTTTTATTCTGTGGCGCGGATCACACAGTCCAATATCTATCAGTCCTCAAATCCTAACGGTGCACCCTTTTTGGCGGGAATTTATCTCTCCAGAAATAACACCAATGCCAACATCACCAACAATTATTTCTTCAACACCACCATGGCCGTCTTCGTAGACTCGGGTTCGATCGCCCTCACCGCCAACAGTTTTTTCGCTACGGGTCAGCAAGCACCCCCCGTCCCAAATTATGCAGCATACTCGTGGAGCTCCACCCTTGTCGTGAGCAACAACTCCTGGGCCGTTTCATGCCCACAAACTTCCGCCATCACCTGGTCCGCTTTTGACCAGAACGGTTTCTGTGGCAACGCCCCCAATACCACCTTCTCCACCTCTTGTGGGATTCCTTCCACCCAGTACACCACATTCTTTGACCCTTGCTACACCTGTGCGCCAAAGACAGTATGGGGTTGTGACGGCAGCTGCTTCAGCAACATCAACACTTGCCCCGCACCCAAATCATATTACGTTGACCCGAACGTCTCCACAACTGGAGGAAATGGAAATGCGACGAGCCCCTTCCAATCCATCCGTGCGGCGATGGATGTTGCCGCCTATTACGACCAAATCATTCTAAACCCCGGTACTTACTCTGGTCCAAACAACCAAGGTTCAAGTCTAAATCTCATCAATGCGAATGGAAAACCTTTCTACGGAAGCATCACCGCTTCTGCAGGACCCGACCCTTTCTATAACAATGTGACGATCGACTGTACCGGACAGACGTTGAACAACACCTTCCCCACCTCTTACCTCTTTATCAACGCACAGACCTCCACACCTGTGACCTTCACGGTACGAGGAATGAGGTTCGTGGGATGCGGGCAGGTGGTCGCCTACAGAAATCAAGATTTCGGAGGAGCCACAATTGACGGCATTATCTATGAGAATGTGGACCCCACCACTGCCAACTGGCAAGGTAACCATCTTTTTTTCGTGTATTCGTAATAAAGATGGAAGGTAATGTGAGTGACTGACTTGGTCAGGTGTGACCCTTGCTGTCGTTCAGAGTTGGTCCCAAATATCCATCTCTAACTCGGTTATTCGCCACATCAACACCACCGATTTCTATTACTCATACGATGCACCGATATATAATTATCCCATCCCTACAAGCTACTATCCTGGTGTGATACAGACCTCTATATCGAAGAACAGTCCCAACCCCTTCACTTACTCCGTTGCTAAGATGGAGAATGTCGTGTGAGTTTTTATATTTAAAGAATGTGTGCTGACGGTTGATCAGCGTCTACAACGTGTCAGTGCGAGCGCAGATGTTCCTGGGAATAGGGGCAGTATTCCAAGACTTTACTGCCGCAAATGTGGCGATCATCGCCGGTGAGAGCAGAGTAGCTCCGGTCGTCTTTATGGCAGTTCAAAGACTGAGCTACAACTTGACGAATGTTGCTTATTTCCCGAATGACAAGGTGAGGATTCTTCAATCCGAAAATATACCCGAAGATTCTCCAACGACGGATATTGACAAGTGACAGATCACGATTCTACCAGTGTTGTCATATGACGATATGTTGCTGTACTGCTATAACCCGGCTGGGAAGTCATCTACGATACTGCAACAATGGCCCTGGTACCAGAACGTGTATCTATGGCAACAGACATATCCACTACAATCCAATTGTCAAGGCTCCACCGCAGGAATTGATTACCTTAAGTCAGTTTATATTTTTCATTGCAATGTAGCTGACCGTTGTAGTCCGACAAATTTCACCCAGTTCTTTCAGTCTAATTACGGTGATTTTCCCCTAATCACAAACACCCCCGTCACCCGTGGTACCTGTGGCCTCCCATCCAACTTTCCAGCAGAGATCCTCACCAGATTTAATCTGGCTTTGTCTGGACAAGATTGTAGTGGAGAATGTTACGGAAGAAGGGTTATAGACGACCTGAAGGCGTGCTGTCTACCACAGCAGTTGGTCACAGTCAATGGTGCACAGTATTGTTTTGCACCTCCATCCAACCCTGCAACTACAACCGCACCGACAACTGCTCGTAACCCTGCAACTACAACTGTGACAAACAACCCTGCAACTACAACTACCCCTGGATACACCATCACCGGTCCCGGAACTACAACTAATAACAACAACAATAACAACAATAACAACAACAACAATAACAACAACAATAACAACAACCAGAAAACATCTCCTGGATCGATCTTGACCCCTGTACTTTACCTTCTACCTCTGGTCTTGGCATTATTTTGAAATAAAATTGAGCTATTCCTTCTATTCTCTTAAGAAGTGTGTTAACCCTCCTCAATATTTACTAAAGATGACGCCCTGATATTCAGGATATTAATACACGAAAGTTGGCCAGAATATTGAAATAAAGAGAAGGCGACATTGGAACTTATGCGAAGTG
>MZNV01002527.1:0-21192 GCA_002081555.1 Protostelium mycophagum | reverse complement strand
AGAGAAGGGAGACATTGTGAAAGGACAGTACACACAAGAGAGTTGAAATACATTATCGAAAACAAAAACATAAATCAGATTGTCTTTGATTGTGTAATACACAAAAGCCTGTCCCATTGTCAATTTGGATTGATCGTCACTTCCGACGAGTGTGGCACATAGAACAGGGAAATGATTTCTTTCTGACTGCTATGAATTTGCTTTACCACCAATTTCGATTTTGAAATAGATTAAAATAAAATTGTTGCCCACGATTTTACTCAAATAAAAACCCACCGTAACTTTACACTCATAATAAATAAATTGTATTGATATTAATAACTCGCAGACCTTTGGGCATCATGATTGAGATTGGTTTTATACATTTTCCACCAAAGATTTCAACGAGTTTTGATGGATTTCCGCAGTGACATATGCATCCGCCCTTCAGATTGATCTACAATTAAAGCTTCAGAACACCACAGATTATATTTCTCGGATTTGACATAACCCTGACAAATGTGGCATTTCCCTGAAAAAGATGTCCGATATTGGCGACAGGAGAAATTGCTGTGCCCTTTACAAGAGGGCTCTTCGAGTGAGAGGTGCACTTCCCATTAAGTGTAAACGGTGGAAGCGCCGCAAGCTTTTTCGTTTTTCTGCATAAATCTCCTTCGGCTCATTTTAAGTGGAAAATTTTGCAATCTTTACACGAAAAATACATAAATGTGATTCAATCATTTTGTAATGTTGCACTACAACCGGTCCTGTTGCGCCTGCAGGAGTACAATTAAAGCTTCAGATTATATTTCTCGGACTTGACATAACCCTGACAAATGTGGCATTTCCCCTGCAAAGATGTCCGATATTAGCGACAGGAGAGGTGCACTTCCCATTAAGTGTAAACGGTGGAAGCGCCGCAAGCTTTTCAGCGGCCACAGCAATCTTTACACGAAAAATACATAAATGTGATTCAATCATTTTGTAATGTTGCACTACAACCGGTCCTGTTGCGCCTGCAGGAGTAGGTTTGCTTCTGGTTGCAGTGCCTCGCATATACTCTTTGCCCCTCCGTTCTCAAGACACCGTAAACCGGGGATGACATTTTTACTCTTCCGATGCAACATCATCGCCGGATTATGGCCGCACGGATGCAATGTCTGATCGTTTTGATGCTCTTGTTGGTCTCTCTCACAGAAGGTGGATTGTTGTGATCTGAAGAATACCACCTGACTGATCATCTTAGGTCTATTGAAACCAGACTCTGTCACATATGAAGTATGAGAGTCACTCTTTCGAATATCTTCTGATCTGTGAAAGGTCAAATCGTCCACCGTCCTCTCAGCAACTTTAAATGCAGCCGTTTTCACTTTAGATTATCCTGAAGATGTCTATCTCCCTCAGTCCGCAACCTGTCCTTATTGTCTTACTTCTTCTGTTGCACAACCAACTGCTTGTATCTGTGATTACACTAATGTGGGTGTGGGGTGTCAGACTTGTCCGCAGGTACGCCCACCATCACAGCATCATAATCAAAAGATGACACCATCTTCGTACTCCTCAACTGATTGAGAAACAGTGCTGCGAGGATTTCAGTAACTCACCGCCATGGACCGCTTTACATGACAATGTATCTTCTAACGGCTCAGTATCCGGCTTTGACTCATCACAATTTCGTTTTTTCTTCAACAAAACGTGAGAGTTGCACATTTTCATCATCATCCTTCATATCATTTTATTGCCACATCATCTGACCCCCGACGCAGCTGCTCGGCTGTGGACATCTGTCTTTCTGAATAATTCAGTGGAAAAGGGCCGACCGCTTTTGTGATCACTGCGAGGGTTGTAGATATCCCAGAACCATCAAAGGAAGATTCTGCTGGAGATTGCCAAGACATTCAGGACCATAAGTGAGCTCCCGTTTTGATTTCATTTTTCTCCCTTCATCTTTTTTTGGCTGGTTGTAGATTGGTTTGATTGTGTGACAGGTGTCTGGTTGTGGACGGATTAGGTATCCAAGGTTACTCTGATGAGATTTCCCAGCATTATTACCTGTACAATGTGACATTCTGCCAACAGGTGACCTCATTTTGATTTATTGTGTGATGCTCATCTACAACTAGATCTCTTTTACGTCCAGATCCTATCTATCAGACACAGATCTGTTCTTTTCAACCACCACACTATATCCTTATTATGGCACCTCTGAGGTATATCTTCGACATTCAGAATAAAAATAATTTTCCTAAAAAAAGTCTTTCTTCGAAAAATCTCACACTCTCAGTTGGCAGCCGAACGCATCGGGGATGATGACGTCACACTCTCCATCTGCCCTCCAGAAAAATCCTGGACTCCCCTCTACATCACTGTAGATATTTGGCAATTGAACCCCAGTGGAACAGTCAACTACACCCTCACTTTCAACAGAAGACATACAGAGAGATCCCTCGTGATGAAGAAACTGAACGAATTCAAATACTACACTTACCCGCAAGTGTCCTCCTCTATGTATTCACTATTCTACGGACCGGATCGTCGTGACAAGATCAATTGTTTGTAAGACACTATG
This sequence comes from Protostelium mycophagum, assembly GCA_002081555.1. Lineage (NCBI taxonomy): Eukaryota > Evosea > Variosea > Protosteliida > Protosteliaceae > Protostelium > Protostelium mycophagum. The sequence goes on along the minus strand of MZNV01002527.1, from coordinate 18,644 downwards.
ATTTCTTTTACTCTGAAACTTTATAAAGATAATTAAATTCTATTTATCGACAAAATAAATAATTAAAAATAATTCAAATTTTTCTGACTCGCCGTAACTGAAAATTATAAATTTATATACAATTTAAAAAAATGAGAATGCAGAAAAATATTTAAAAATATGAAGATTATGCAAATTGAATTATGGGAAGTTAATTTAATATTCAGAGACTGGTCTTATGATTGTGAGCTGACTTGGTCCGTATTTCCTGACACGTCATCACCCTTTTTCTACCCCATCCCACCCCCATTGTACAAAGCCGATCACTTCAATGACGTCATCGTGACGAACGAACAGTGGACTCCACCAACTGGAGACTCTTCATTAGTAAGATTCGCCGTGTTGATCAATATCACTGGAGAAGAGGTGTGTTTTTACTCAAGGATTGGACTCAAGGATCTTTACAGCAGCTTTGCTGCGGACTTGCGTTTTCAAAAAAATTACTGCTGCAGCAGATTTGTGTTTCTTCTGACGTCAAGAGATATACTTACTTTTTGGATTTTTACTGCGGCTGAGCTGCACTTTTGTGTTTGTTGCGAAGCTGTGCGGTTTATTTTGGTAAACTTGTACCCCAATTTAAATTGTGTTTGCTCTGACTTATTTAAACTTTTACTGCGGCTTTGCCGCGGTTTAGTTTGTTCTTACCTGTTTTTAATATTTTTACTGCGTTTTGTTTATTCTGGATTCTTTAGGTTAATTTACACTGCGGCTATGCAGAAGTAGTATTGTCCACAGATCATTGTGAAAGCCGTTTACAATCATACGTAAAATGAAAGATCTATATGATGACGTCATACAGAATACCTTGGATGGGGTGGAAGAGAAGAATTTGGATAGTTTGTTAATATCTTTGTACCATAAATTGAGCGATGGCAATGGACTACCTGTCACCGGAAATTTTACCGGAAAAAGAATTTATTCGAATTGTAGTTACGAGATATTGAAGGCATGTTTCGAAAATTAAATTAAAATTTCGATTTTTCAAAAATATTTTTCAAGTTAAAATAAAAAATGACAGGCATCCACCGCAAAGATATCTCAAAAAATGGGCAAGGCAGTAGCGTCATCATCTTATGACGTCATACGCGCCAACGAAATCGCGATCGCCATAGAGATGTCAAACTCCGTCTGGTCAGGTTGCTCCGTCCTCCTTGACTCCCTTTTGACACGTGTCAACACCGTTTCCGTGGCGACGAACTCCACAAGATGCGTATTGGATGTACATTCGGAAGATTATTTCTCCGACCCGTGTTGTAGTGACGCGGCATCTTGGTTTTCGGCCTGTCGCGACCGGGACGTGGCGGTGAGTTTTTTTTCAATTTTCAAAATAATAATAAAAAATTCAAATAACCTTGAAATATTCCAGAATTTAAATATCTAAATGAGCGATTCGAATTATGGTTTTTTATTGTGTTTATTTTTACATGATAATGAAATTTTAATTATAAATGACCGGAATCTGTGCACAGAGCCGGATTTCTCTTAACATCGCCTAGTTGAACGCAACAAATCTACAACTCAACACGAAAGCAATATCTTCAAGGTAAACATTTTTATATACAATATTTTTATATATGTTGTGACACATTTAGTCAATGTTCAAACAAAGATTGCATCGGCTCATTCTTGAATGATTACGTGAATGACCAGGCCGATCTGTGCGATGTCCCATCGCATGAGCTCACGTGAGTTTGCTGAATTTTCACGGAAATTTCGCCCAAATTAAAGTCCCCAGCACCCTCGCCTTTTACCCGGCGTATCGGAGTTGCAAGGAGGAAGCTTATTCTTTCCAAGAATTTTCATGTTATAATGATAGCGCATGTGACGTCTACAACACGACATGTGACGTCATCAAGGGACTGTGTAAATTGAACCGAACGGAACAGGTGAAATTTCGATGAGATTTCGATGAATGAAACGGGGCAGGACCAAAAATTTGTGACGTGCGTAATTGCGGCGATGGATGATGTACAATTGAATGCGGTGAGTCTGAGACTTTTTGGCGCGAACAACAAAGCCACCCCTGACCAACTCGCTGATCAGCTCTACAACAACGGTTTGGTGAGCGAAATTTCACTCAATTTTCACATATTTGCGGAATTAATGATCTATACAGTCGGTAGGGTGTGTGGATATCACCCTTGGGACACTTTCAGACTCAGACATGAGCTACTTCTTGAGACCCGCTAACCCCTCTTGTGCTAGATTTGGCTGTCCAGCTTTATACTGTGAAGACACATCATGCCCGGTGAAATTTCGCAGAATTTTCTGATGACAGAGGGTGACGTATTCAGGTGGTGGAGAACAGCTGTCTGATCTATTGTCAAGATGTACAATGGTTTGACGTATCTATGGGAAAGTCGTGTAATGATACATTGCTGTGCAATTGGGACGCCAATCTATGTCAAGTAATTCTTTTTTAAATTCAAAAAAACATTTTTTGTTTCTTCCAAATAATATCATGATTGCACGTTGTAGTTGTGGAATTATTTTTTTCTCAAAAATGGACTGAGCGTTTGCAGTTCAACAACTACAGCAGTTGCGCAGAGAAATGCGTCTCGGGTAGATCTCCACAGTTTTGTGGTTGGACCGAAGATGACTATGTCTACAACGAGGTGCACTCACTGGAAATTTAATTTTTGAATTTTTGAAGGTGGCGGGAAACCTTACTCAGAGTCAATGCGTGTCACCTGTCTGCGTGACACGCAACGTGACGTCATCATCAGGTGTACAGGGGGTCATAGGTATTGACCCTCTACAATGTGCCAGCACTTTTTCTTGTACATTACCCTGCGGATTGAACGGAAATCCCCCATCTACAACGGAAGATCACGTGACTTGCGACCAGGTCAACTAGATTTTTAAATTGCAAACTGAAGAACTAAGGTCGGTTGCCAAGAGACGGGATTTTGTGATATAAATAGCTATCTCTACAATCACATCTACAACGTGACGGGGGCATGTGCATTGCAAAAAATTGTGCCCTCTGGAAGTCAATACACTGGAGTGGCGAATTTTCCATTATGTCAGTTGGGCGAAGTATGAATAACGTTCGTGAAATTTTCCTGAACGATTGTAGATTGCGATACCCCAATTATGCATCAACTACGACTACAACCAGACAACTTGCAATAATGAGTGAGTGAATTCTCCCAAAAATCCAAAAAACATCAAGAAATAACTTTTACAAATTGAGAATAACACAAAACAGGCGGACTGAGGGGCGGGGAGGGGTTTGGATAATGCCTCTCACGAACAAATCACAATGTCTTAAAGATTATGGATGCTTTGAGTCAATGACACAAGTTAGTACTAAATGACTCAAAATAAACAAATATTGACTCGTTGTAGATACAAGGTTTGGCACCGAGTCCTGCTTATTCGAATAAAACTGAGCAAGATTGTGAGCTAGTCGGCGGGTCCTGGCAACCGCTCCACCGGTATCCAAAATTTTCACAGAAATTTCTGATCCGTTGTAGATGGACCGGAGGTCAATGGGTAGGCGGGGTGTCACGACAACCTCAGTGGAAACATAGAGATATCTCAGTGAAAAATACTAATTCTACAAGAATGAATTACACAGCTATACAGGACATCGTCTTCACCGCATTCCAAGTGAAATTTCAAGTATTTTCGATGTTTTTTTGTTAGATTTGAGGATATTTACATATTCTGCTGGATTTTAACACAGAAATAATTGTAATTTATAAAATTTTCTGAAACATATTGTGCAACAAAACTAAATACACGAAAAATTCTTCGACGCGACATGGTTACCTAGTGCCACAAATAATAAAATTGAAGGTGGATATATTTTTTATGACATCATCAGGTACAGCAAGCGATTGCGGAGAGATCCAGATCTCTCTGTATGCAGAGCAGGTCGACATCATATCTGTCGACAGTCAGCTGTGATTGCACGAATAATGGAAATTCCAACTGTTTTTCAGCGAAACCCCTGGCCGTTCCAGGTCGGTCAAAAATACCAAAAAAATCCATTTTTACTACTTTTTATTTTATTTTGTAAATTTCAAAGATTTTCATTCTTTTATTTATTCTATTTTGCTTGAAAATGTAAAATCACTGAAAAATTCAGCGGCGCAGTCAGAATTCTGTGCCAACGAAGGGTCTTCCACAAAGTTCCAAGGAACGTCTATATTCTTCTCGAAGACTTCACTTCCGGCTGGTTGTAGTGTGGCTCTCTTATCATCGATCTCGGCGCTGCAATACAAGGGTACAGACGACAAAATCAGTGGAGAATTCATCGAACTTTCCCGTCAGAGATACTTCTCCATTCTGAACGAACATAACGCCATCATTGGGGCGTAAGTCTATTTTTAGAATTTTCACTGGAATTTCAACTTGAAACTTCCGACTCTTTGTGAGATCTCTGTGAAATTTACCTGATTCAGGTTGGTCGGAGATGGAGTCCAATTGAATTACACCCGAGTCCCCACCAGTGAGTCATCCTGACATTCCGTGTCATATTTTGACATCTGACAGGTTCCTACCTGTGTCTCACTCTGAGAAACTTATCCGATACCTCTGATTTTAATATCTACGACTTTGCTTCTACTGATGCCGATCTGATGAAACTCCGGCCCCTCGGTACAATTTGAAATATTTAATTGCACCGTCCTTTCACAAAACTGAGGATTTTAATAGGCTTGGAATTGAGCGTTGTAGATGGGACGATATGTGCAGACGTAAATTCCACGAATGCAAATCAAAATTATTTTCCGATAATTCGCATCTCCCAATGGCAGTCCGTACGTAACTCTTGAAACTTCTGAGAATTCTCACTGAAAATTGCAGGTGACAAAGTTAGACTTATCCAGAATCGAATACATTTTGTCATACACACTTGGAGCACTTTTCGGCTTATTGGCCCTAGCCGCCCTCATTTGCTTCACTCTAGCTGGTTATTTTTCCTTCCAAAAAGACGGTAAACTTGATCAATTATTTTAAAAAATCAAAAGATTTTATTGAATTCCACAGAAAGAAGTTTGAAGATTTCCGAGTACGTGCTGGTGTTTATTTTTTTATTCTCGGTACTGAGATGTGCTTATTTTCTAAACACGAACAACACCACTACAACTGGCTCCTTCGCCCTGTCTGCCGTCTCCAGCTTTCTCTTCTTTACAGCATTCTCGCTCATATTGTGCTTTTGGTCAGCCAGAAATTTCCCCGAAAAATCGAGCTGATGTACACAGGGCGGTCACCACCAGCAAGAAATTCTCGTCACAGATGAAGAACATCATGAAGCACGGAACATGGCTCGTCATCGGGACCAACATCGTCCTCTTCATTGTCTTGATCATTCTGATCATCCTCTGTCATGTCTTCTCGCAGATCACACCTCCATGCGCTGGGAGGTCTGTCCGAGTTACGGAGGACAAGTTGAGGCTCCAGACAAACCTCTCTCTCTCCTACTCCATCATCTTGTCTTTCACTTCACTGGTTTTCGCAGGTCTATTCGCATTTTTAGGATATAAATTAGTCTCAAAGATGTCAAAAGCGACGCAAGGAAGAGACGGTAGAAAGGTCATATTGCATATTGCGGGTGAGTCTATCTACAACGAAGTAGATAACATGTGCAGTTGTGTTTTCGGTCACTTTTTTTCTGCATTCTATTTTTATCATCCTCATCGCCGCCCTTTCTTCCCGCCCAAATGCAATATTCAGCTTTGTAGGTCAGTATTTTTCCGCGAAATTTCACCGCAATCTGACTGATGTACGCAGGGCTCTTGGTGACAGAAATCATCCCCTCTTCTTACTATATTTACACCTCGACTGAGCTGTTCAGAAGAAAACTTTGGTCCTCGGACAGCTCCAAAGAGAAGAAGACTTCTGAAAGGATCAGAGTGTCGACTGCGTTGGACATGAGCGTTGTATCACAAATTGGCGTGGATACTGATACGTGAAACGATAAATTGTAATTTTATTTCAATGTGTACAACGAGATGTATTGATATAAAAACATCGCACACTCAAATCTTTGAAACCAATCCGGGCATTATTATCTCATCTGAGAGAGTGTCACAGTAATGTTAGAAATGTTATCTTTGGGACACTTTTCTTTTGGAAAAACTGAACAAGATCCAGGAATTCGGAACGGATAAACTGGTCGGAATAATATTCATCCGAGAGCATACAATTAATTTTCGATTTTTAAATTCAATTTTTTCGAAGGAAAAGCTCCAATAATTTCACTGAAACGATACTATAATAAATATCAAAATCCAGATGTTCAGTGAATTTAGACTTCTGTGGAAAATAAACATATTTTTATTGTGGAGTACATCCTCAAAACTCGTTCCGGTCGGTCATGCATGACCTCCAGTCATTTTTCTCCTCACAAGTCTGCCGCTATCGCATTTAACTTCTGTAAGAGATTCCGCGCGTGATCCCTCTGTGACAAAACCAAGTTTAGGTCTTTCTGTTGGTTTTCAGCGACATTTCTGGACTCGCTCTCGTCCATTTCTCGTGAAGAGGGCCAAGGCGGCTCGAATTCCATGAACAAATCGTGTTCAGAATCTTCTAAAGAGGGTAGTCCGACTTCTGAATTTTCTCAGAAAAGTCTGGCGGGAAATCTGTGGGGAATTACCTGGAAGAATGGACTCACGCCGTGTGCTGGATGTAGTCTCCACCTTGACCTGACAAGTGTCAATCATATGTCACTCGTCATCATTGTGATGAAGAACAAAAGTTTGCCACCTTCTTTGGTTGCGTCTGTGTTTCGTTTGATGTCGTTGCGGATCGTTTTTTTCCGTACTGATCCGCAGGAACGGGATGGTCATTGAGGTAAGTGTTGATGACACCTTCGGTGAAGTTCTCTGGCGGCTCCCAGCTGTCTACATCTTTTGGATATCCTTGCCATCTGACCAAATACCTCCGCTATAGAGAGTAAATCATTTGGATTTCCGGAGTTTTTATTCCGATCAACCGCGGAAATGGGATGTTGATAACGATGATTCATTTTGACTGACCTGTACGCCTTCACCTTTGTGACATAAAATTTTATCAATAGCAAACATCTCTTTTTTTGTCTGTTGTACTCTCTCTGGTGGTTCTGAAATGTGATCAACATCGAAATGATTATGTGAAATAAACGAGTGTGACATGATGAGAATCATATATATACACATACTCATATTGGCTCTAAATGTGTGGAGACTGACTCCTTGATCAAGTAGCATGATCATTTGATACGGTTTATGTGTATTACTTCCACAATGGACAACAAAGCCTGTGGGAGCGAAGTGTTCTGTGATGTTTTAGTTAGTATCTTAACGAACATCATGATTAAGAGTTGAATTCTACAACAAAATGAGATGGTCACAGAGCGCAAAGACCATGAGCCTTCTATTTCTTATTAAAATACCTCACCGCTGCAGCAATCACAGACAATACGGGCACCATCAAATGTTCCAGACTTTTTCCTGTATCCGGCCCTCATTCCATCGAACACATTAGAGTCGGCTTGACCTGCTGTCGGCGGCATTGTCTATTCCGCTCTGTTGTCTTGCTTCTGAAGTGTGTGAAGAAGATGAGAAACGGCGCTCACGTGTGGTGCCGAGAATTTCCAGTCGTGACTGCCTCTACAACGAATTTTCTCTTCTTTTACGTCTTTTGGGCAACACGAGGACATGGCACAGGGACGATACAGATTCTCAATAGATAGAGGGGGCACTTTCACTGATGTATACGCTGAGGTGAGTTTGAAAGACATGTCAGAGATTGGAGATATGAAGGCTGATTACGGAGATCAGCTTCCAGATGGAAAGAGTAAGGTGGTGAAATTGTTGTCAGTCGATCCATCTAATTATGAGGACGCACCGCGCGAAGGTATTCGGAGAGTGATCGCAGAGGTAACCTGAATCATGTTTCACGTTCACACTGATCAAATTCGTATCCCACACCTCAACTCTAAACATCTGTGAGAAATTATTCGAACGTGAGATTGACCAGATCATAGTTTGAGAACATTGATATCGATAAGAAAAATGTTCCATCAAAATCAATAGAATGGATCAGAATGGGTACGACTGTTGCAACAAACGCTCTTCTCGAGAGAAAAGGTGATTTGAGATTGAATTATGTACATCATGGTGTGGCAGAATCCACACAGATACTGATTTCAAAAGGAGAGAACACATTGTTTGTGACAACCGCCGGTTTCAGAGATGTTTTGGAGATCGGTAATCAGTCGAGGCCGGCCATCTTCGATTTGGACATAAAGAAGCCAGAGACATTATACAAGCACGTCATTGAGATAGATGAGAGGGTTAAGATCCTCAACAAAAATAATGAAGGTGACAGATCACAAATTATTACGATTTTTAGAATTGAAAATATCCAACTTGGGTTCTAAGAACAGAAATAATTCTTCAAAATTATTAAATTAAATTAATATTTTTTCTTTTATTTACAAAACGGAATAGGATCAGTAAGCAAAGAGAACAAGATTGTGACAGGTGTCACTGGAGAGAAACTCGAGATATTACGAGCACCCTCCCCGGACAAGATCCGACAACAACTTTCAGAAATCAGAAAAAAAGGGATCACCAGTTTGTGCGTGGCACTCGTACATTCTTACACATTCCAAGTAATAATTTAAATTTAAAATTCAAAATTCAAATATATATGAAAATCTCAAACATCAAAGAAATCACATTATGTTGGGTCTATTAATTTTGTCAAATCGTAGAGTTATAATATAATATATGAGTAATTATCGAAGACTATTTTGTATTATTAATCCGATACTTTGCGGATTGATGACGTCACTTTATTTTTAGAGCAAAATATTGTCATGCTGACGTCATCAGGATCATGAGGACATGATCGGCGAGATCGCGAAGGAAGTTGGTTTCACACAGATCTCTTTATCTTCCAAGTTATCACCAATGGTGAGATTGGTACCAAGAGGACAGACAGCATCTGTAGATGCTTATTTGACCCCACTCATTGTCAAGGTGACGTCATTGTTCTATTTTAATCTATCTCTTCGAACCTTTGGTGTCGATTTTTCACGGTAATAACCGAGAGGTTGGCGTTAACTTACCGCAAATTCCTAGGGAATTTGATTATTATTCGCAACTTATTATCTGAAAATTATATTTATATTTTATGATATTATATCGTATATTATAAATATGATATCACATATAATTATATTGTGGGATTCACACGAGCAGTATATGGACCATTTCCTCTCCGGATTCGATTCAGAGATAAAGAATGTCGACATCTCCTTCATGATGAGTGATGGTGGTCTATGCCCGATGGATCACTTCAACGGATACAGATCCATTTTATCGGGTTATTTTTAAATAGATTAGATTATTTTTTCAAAAAGATTGAATGTGGAATTTTCTCATCTGAAAAGGACCCGCTGGAGGAGTAGTTGGTTATTCACAGACGACATTCGAAGAATTGGGAAGACAACCTGTCATCGGTTTTGACATGGTAACTCCGTAACTCTGGAATTTCACTGACTTTTCTGAGGGAGGGACCTCAACGGACGTGTCGCGGTATGACGGACATTTTACGCATGTTTACGATACAGAGATTGCGGGTGTCACGATCCAAGCGCCACAACTCGACATCAACACGGTAGCCGCCGGGGGCGGGTAACTGTCAATCTGATACTTTGACATTTCTGACACCTGTCAGGTCGAGATTGTTCTTCAGAACGGGAATGTTTGTGGTCGGTCCGGAATCCTCATCGGCTCATCCGGGTCCGGTTTGTTACCGAAAAGGCGGATTTTTGTCCATCACTGACGCAAACCTTTGTCTCGGACGCATTTTACCGGAATTTTTCCCGAAAATTTTCGGACCTTCCGAGAAGGTGCGAAATTTCAGTGAAATACTGAGAAAATCTGAAGAAAACAGGAGCCGCTGGATGCCGATGCAACTCGAAAGGCATTTGAGGAGCTTACCGAGGAGATCAACGCTTATTACCGTGATCATCACGACGGTAAGACCGATCTGAAGCAGGTGGGAAGAAATCTGACGTGATCGTCATTATGACACTTTTGACATTTCTGACACTTGTGTCAGTTGACAGTCGAAGAAGTCGCTTTGGGATTCGTCAAGATAGCAAATGAATCAATGTGTAGACCGATACGCTCCATCACCGAAGCAAGAGGTCATTCTTCACCTTCATTTTCTCAAACTATAAATAAACATACCACGTTAATAACCGCAAATCACACGATAAGAAGACGCGACACTGAAAAGAAATATAAATAAAAAGCAAAGAGTTTAAGATCTGATGGAAACAGGCTATGAGGCCAGCAGTCACGTCCTCGCTTGCTTTGGAGGGGCAGGAGGGCAGCACGCATGTTCACTCGCCAGATCCCTCGGTATGAAGACAGTGTTTATACATAAATACGCCGGAATACTGAGTGCCTACGGGATGGGGTTGGCCGATGTCGTGTATGAGGCTCAAGTGAATCATTTTATTTATTTTTATTTTATATATTTCGTTGGAGAAATTCAAGTTTTTTGTCATAAAATTATTTTCTTTTAAGAAAAAATAATAAATTAAACAAATGTGTAGGAACCTTGTGCTGTGGTCTACAACCAAGGAGACCAAGAGGCCATCTACAACAGAGTATCCCCGCTGTTAGAAGAGACCAAAAATAAATTGAAAACGAAGGGGTTTAAGGATCAAGACATTCATACCGAATTGTAAGTGGGAAATTTCAATTCAGTTTTTCAGTAAAATTTCATATACCACAAATCTGTACTATTTACACACTTATTATTTAATATAAATAAATTTGTGTAAAAAGTACAAATTTAAATTATATAATATATAATTATATTTCCTGACACATGAAATCTTCATTTCCCAAAAAAAATTCATTGCAAATTTACGACCAGAAATAATAAAAATAGATATTTAAACCTTCGTTATGAAGGGACGGATACCTCCATGATGATTGCCGAAACCGACGATAGAGACTACGCCAAGTCCTTCATGGACACATACAAGAGGGTCAGTATTTTCTCGGAAGAATATCGTATGTGATGAGACATGCTCATCAATATATTCTCTCACTCAAAAACGAATCTGGAGATGTGAATCAAATGAAAATGTGTAGGTGTACGGATTTTTATTGGAAAATCGGAGGATTCTTGTCGATGACGTCAGAGTTAGAGCGGTCGGCTCAGGCAGTAAAGTCACCAAAACCACCGTGAAAAAACATGAGCAGGGGGAGGCGTTGAAGGTCCTCACTAGGGCCAAAGTCTATTTCGAGGTAAATTTCTCGGAAACTTCTGGCAAGAATTCTGAGAGATTTCAGCAACTTGGAAGTGTAGACGTACCGGTTTACGCACTGAAAGACCTCGGTGCCGGAGCATCTGTACAAGGGCCTGCGCTAATAATCGACAACACGTCGACGATCGTTGTAGAGGACAAATGCCAAGCTGTCATCACCGATCATGGCGACATCAAAATCTCCGTCGGAGAACAAAACTCCGCCAAGATAGGGTACCAATTTCCCAGAAATTTCGTGTGTTGATCTATTTTTAGAACAGAGTTGGATTCCATCCAGTTGAGTGTCTTTGCCAACAGATTCATGAGCATCGCTGAGCAGATGGGAAAGACATTGCAGAGGACCTCTATATCGGCAAATATCAAAGAGAGATTAGACTTCTCCTGCGCACTGTTTGGGGTATATTTTCTTCTCTTTTTTAAACTGAAAAATTTATCAAAATAAAATGGGAATATGACGTCGTTGTAGTCCGATGGAGGTCTCGTGGCCAACGCCCCCCACATCCCCGTACATCTCGGTGCCATGGTAACGTGTCGGGTGTTCATCTACAACGCTGAACTCTTCTTAAGCAGGAGGCAGTGAGGTGGCAGATGAGAGAGAGAAGTGATTGGAAGGAAGGGCAAGTGATCTTATCTAATCATCCTGCGGCGGGAGGATCTCATCTCCCTGATTTCACCGTGATGACCCCCGTGTTTCATTCCGATGGGAAGGAGGGATCGGTGCGTAACTCGAAAAGTCGTGAAAAGTCAAATATCATGTATTTTTGAAAGAACATACATGTTGACATGACGATGGTGGTGTCGACAATCCACAACGATCCCAGAGAACAAATTATCGCTTCGTTTATATGCTCAAGTTTCTGAGAAAAACAGAAGAAAACTCCCGTGTTTTACGTGGCAAACAGAGGACACCACGCAGATATCGGCGGAATTTCTCCGGGTTCCATGCCTCCTTTCTCCAGGTCTCTCAGTGAAGAAGGAGCCTGCACCAAGTCCTTCGTCCTGATAGAAGATGGTGTTTTTCAGGTGAATTTCTTTTCTGATGGAGAATAGAACTGGCTCCAAGTGTACATTGACATGTTTGACAGGAAGAAGGCATCACAGAGATTTTGATGGCGCCTGGGAAGATTGACATGGGCCCGAATTATAATGTGAGATTTCCTTCGTTTTTTTATCCATTCTGCGTAGCATACCGTTCAGACGCGGTATCTACCGCACCGGTATCTACCGCACCCACTGCCGGACATTTTTCATTGTTCCAGGGGCCTAAGAATAGTGGCAGCCGTAATTTGAGAGACAATCTCTCAGATTTGAAGGCACAGATTGCCGCCAACAACAAAGGAATCATCTTGTTGACAGAATTGATCAATCAATACGGAATCGATGTCGTACAAGCTTACATGCGTCACGGTAAGTCCGTGAAATTCCCGTGAAATTTCACTCACATTCGCAGTGCAAAACAACGCGGAAGAGGCGGTGAGAGAGATGCTGGTCGCGATGTCTTTGGATTTCAAGTTGAAAGAAGAAGATTCCGTAGAAAGTTCCGATTTCATGGATGACGGCACTCCCATTCGTTTGAAACTCACACTGAACAGGTGATTTATACTTGATTTACTCAACATTTGTGAAAAGATTAATGAGATCAGGAATGATAGGACCGCACATTTCGACTTCTCTGGGACGGGGGAGGAAGTCTTGGGAAATATAAATTGTCCCAGGGCCATTAGTTTATCCTCCATCATCTACTGTTTACGTCTTCTCGTCCGACGCACTATCCCCCTCAATCAGGTGATGACGTCATCGATCGTGTCGTTGTGACATATCTGATACATGTCAGGGATGTCTCAATCCCATCACGGTGAGCATACCGAAGAACAGCATATTGAGTCCCTCGGATACGGCTGCTGTTGTGGGAGGAAATGTCTTGACAAGTCAGAGAGTCACAGATGTCATCTTGAGGGCTTTCCGCGCCTGTGGAGATTCCCAAGGATGCATGAATAATTTCACATTTGGAGACCAGACGATGGGCTATTATGAGACCATAGCTGGGGGTGCCGGTGCGACATCCCATCATAAGGGGGCGAGCGCTGTACAAGTGCACATGACAAACACCAGAATCACCGGTATAACTCCATCAAGTGACCAATTTCTGACGAGTTGTAGATGTGGAAATCTTGGAGAGAAAATATCCGGTACTTTTACGCGAATTTTCAATCAGAAGAGGCAGTGGAGGCAAGGGTAAAAATTCTGGGGGAGATGGTGTTGTCCGCGAAGTCGAATTTTTGAAAGACAACTTTACTGCCGGAATCCTATCAGAAAGGAGAGTCCACGGTGAGTTTTCCTCGAAATTTCGCGTGATGACGTGTACAGAACCCAAGGGGATGGAGGGAGGTGACCCCGGGGAGAGGGGTAAGAACGTTTTGATCAGAAAGGACGGAAGAGTGATCAATCTGGGTGCGAAAAATTCTGTTGGAGTCTCCGCAGGAGATAAGCTGAGGATATGTACACCAGGGGGTGGTGGCTTTGGAACGCCAGAATAATACAAAAAATGATTTAATGAGCTTTTTCTGACGAATGCATTTTCAAGGAACGGGAAGTTGTAGATCTTCACAATATTTATTCAGATAATATTGAATCATTGCACTCACGGCCAGCAGACTCTGAGCGGAAACGCCCTGGTGCTTTCTGAAAGTCTATATATATAGACTTTTTATGTCGAGCAGCATAGAATACAGGTTTATTATTTTTTGCGTTGCACCTGATCATCAGTCAAATATCTCTGACAGACCAATTTATATGCATTGATCTTTCCTCAAGGGCTGCTTGCACTTTGGCATTGGTGATGTCTCTGGAAAACAGGATAGAAGAGAGCGGTAGATCAAGTTGTAGGTTTGTCTGTACACTAAAAGTGACAGTCACGTCGACAGATGACTGTACATTGCCATGGCCCGTTGTGTGTAGACGTACGTAAAGGTCTTTTCGTCCCAATTTCTTGTTCCCTTTCTTCCGATCACACTCTCAACAAAAATGAATTCACCAGCCCGCGGATCATTTCGAGGATCGTCAAGAGGAGGACGCGGTGGCGCTTCACGTGGTGGCGGTGGTTCACGTGGTGGACATGACCCTTCTCGTGGTGGAAAAGCCAAAGTTCAGGTTGTCCATGCTGGAACAGGTACAAAAGAACATAGAGAAGAGCGAGATAAGAAAAAGAGATTGGGAAGAGCAGCATATGCCAAGTTTGACAAATCAGACAAGAAACAAAGGCAAATCTTAGGTGATTGATTATCAAAATGATGTAATACATCTAAATGACGATCATAGAAAATCAAAAATTAAAGAGAACTTTCAAAAGAATGGAACAACAACACGAGAAAAAGAAGGTCAGCACCATCAAGATCTAAAATCATTTGCTGATGAATTACAGCAACGAGTAGTTGGAGAACCCGCACAGAACTCATCTGACTCTTATTATGACAAAGTCTGGTCAAAATTGAGTACAACGGAGTCAAATCAATCAAATCAACCAGAAAAAACACCACAGAAAAGAAAACATGATACAACGAAGGCTGGCAAAGGAGATGAGACGAGAAACAAAAAACGAAAGCTGGATGATCACAAAGAGGAAGGTAAAGAAGAAGCAGAGGACGAGGATGAAGAGACAATAAAACAGAAGATCAAACGAAAGGTGAATGGGTATGAGATGGATCAAACAATCTATATATTTCCACCTGCAGCTCTGCTGCAGTGATTTGTACTATGGCTCTGTAGAACCTTTGGAAACATCCTTGTACTTTTGATCATTTCATCATCTGATGTTGATTTGATATCAGGACTCATACTTTGCCGTCGCTCGTGAGATATGGGACAAAAAACAAGAAGAAAAGAGAATAGCCATGGAGAAGGCTGCAGAAGACAAGGCGAGAGCCGATGCCGAAAAGCAAGTGAAGAAAAAGCAGAGAACTGAAGCTGGTCAAAATGCAAGAAAGAAGACCAAGAGTGGGCAGACAAAAATGAGTGGAGTTCTTCAGAACCTCATGGCAAAGATGAATAAGACTTGAAACTGCCTCGCTGTGTTTTTTTATTCACAGATGATCTCTCGATGTTTATAATTCAAATGTGCTTTGTTGGTCAAGATTCAGTGTACCATGAATAATATAAAAATAAGTATTTATTCAATTCTTGTAGTTGTATTTTGGATCGGTTTTAATTTCCCCTCAGCGTAGCCTTTGCTTTTTTGCATTGATCATTTCTCAAATTAAATACCAAATGAGGCTAATTTTGTCTGTGCCGTGTACTTGTGGAGTGCAAATGCAGGGAAACATTATGGGTGAATGACCAATTGCCGTTAGTACAGTGGTCAGTGCAAGCGCCTCAAGAGCGCTGAACCCAGGTTCAATTCCTGGACGGCAAAGACATACTTTTGATTCAGCAAGCTCTTCTTCTTTAGAACGCACGTTCGGTGAATGGTTGCGTTCTGATCAAGATGCAAAACCTTCTTGAAATTTTCGAAAAATTCCCCACAGATACATTAAAAGTTGAAGATTTTAAAGGCACTTGTGATCGATCTTTCAATAATTCTGTTGAATAAATTCAGCAAGAAATAAATTTCTTATAAAAATATTTTTGGAATTGTAGACTGTCTAATCCCGCGAAAAAGGAAAACTCGGATAAACTCACCATGCACATAACGAATTCATACAACATGAGTGGCAAGAGAATCATTGTATTTGGTGCGACAGGATTTGCTGGATCTGAGATTGTCAGATTGGCACTGAAAACTCCTGAGGTTCGTATTGTGAGATTTCTTCTCTGATTGAGTAGATTTCTCACATCACAACCATCACACGGCGCCCTCTTCAAGACGTTCCTGCTGATCCTAAGCTGGTCTCATTACTTCACACTGATTTCGAAGACTACTCTGCACTGTCAAATGAGTTTACCTCACACGATGCCTGTCTCTGGTATGTAATCGACTTTGACATCATCGGTGAAAGCTTATAGTCTGGACAGTCGTCATTCACCGATGATGTTTGTCTATTTCAGCTGACCTAACAATGTTGAAGGGCCCTCGGTGGAAAGGTGTCTGACTTCGCTAATTTAGAAGAAGCAACCAAAGCCACCCACACCTTTGCCACGCGCGCTTTAGAGTCAATCATCGCAGCTCGTGCTGCATGTCCTGAGAAATTTCAGTTTTGTTACCTCTCTGGCATGGGTGCCGACCGTACAGAGTCGCAACATTTTTATTTCGAAAAGATGACGAGATACCTGAAGGTGACCAGCTTTATAACACAATTTCGCCGCTCTTCTTTTCTTATGTTGTCGTTATCTTTTGTTCAAAAATGAGATGTACATCTCCAATGAATGTGAAGGTCGTTGTAGTCTGCCAAAAAAATCAAAAATTCAAATACTTATAAAAATCAGGGCCGTACAGAGAAGGACCTCATTGCAATAGCTTCACAGCACCCTGAGAGAGTGGGTGTAGTCTGTTTCAGACCTGGCGGTATACTTGCTACATCACACCCCGGCCTCTGGTCCTTGATTAAGAAAGGAGTGGCAAAGACATCATCGTCCATGGCGATAGAGAACAAGTTTGTGGCAACAAGTATGGTGGATGCTGTTGTGATGGGAAGAACAGAGGAGATCATTGAGAATGTGGACATGATCAAGATTGGAAGAGAAAGACTGGCCAAAGCTGGAATAAATTGATGAGCAAAAACAACAGCTTTACATTATAATCAGACGTATATATCAAACACCTTCAATGTTCACGTCTAAAATTGTCTGATGTGACGTATGAACAGACATTTCTGATATTAATACGCGCAGATGGAACGTCACATACTCGCTTCAGCATGAATGTCTTTCTGCGAGTACCGATGAGTGTTGCTAGCCATATTCTTGTCCAAATCGACTGTGTACCCAAGGAATGGTTTGATGGCCTCATATGAACACAGGACTGTTGCATCTGGGTCCCCGTTCCTCTCTGAGAGTTATAAACTCACAAATACAGCTCTACACCAGCTAAGCTTCCATAAGCAAAGTCATCTGTCTTAATCGTCTTGCAGCCCAACGAAGTGATAGAGCTGTATTTAAACCTGTTGTTGAAGAATGACAGAAACTCCAGTGTACATCTTTATTTCTTTATGTTTATGCCCAGTCCCAGGTGATGTGGATTCTTCCATCATTTCTGTCTCCAATCTGGTCGAATGCAGCAGGGCTGAGGTCCAAATCTCCAGACTTGCAAGGAGGACACTTGTCCTGAATGGTAACAGTGACACTTCCTTTAGGTCCGTGGACAGTGGCTCTTCTACCGCAGTTAGGGTTGTTGTTGGGATTGCCTCCGGGATCAGCTCCCCATTGTGGTGCATTCTGTGCAGAGTTAGCCAGGTTTTTCATTGGCGCCAAAAATCAGAATGGGACTCACCAAGGCAGCAATGTAGTCACTCTCGCTCGCAGTTGTTCCACAAGCTCCTAAGCCGGGTGTGAAGTAGGTTCCATCTCCAGAGAAGGAACCACCGCCGCCACCGCCGCCGCCGCCACCACCGCCACCGCCACAGTTCTCTCTGCAGCCGTTTCCACAGTATTGATCTCCAGTCCCACAGTAGCCATACTGAAAACGTCAACAAAATGTGCCTCTATCGATCATCACCTGAGAGCAGCAGAGGCTGGAATCACAGCCACAATTTTGGGCAAAGACGAATGAGACGCCAAGCACAGCAATGAGCAAAAACACTTGCTTCATCCTTGGCACGGAAAATATGTCCTTTGTGACACAAAAGTAAATCTCACTAATGTCGACAGTGTAAAAGCCTGTCAATGAGGTGTCTTCATTTCCGCTGTGGAGTGGTTGAAACTTCGGGTGTCTTTTCGTATGTCGAATCTCCGGTGACATCTTTCAAAGAATTTAGTATTTTTGACAAGCCGACCCCGGTCCGAACAGGCGTTATTGGTATGAAATTAGAGAGCTCTTTGTGGCCAATATGCTGCATTTTGGTATCGGCTTGACATGTTAAATGCATAATGAATGCAGGCTGAACATGGTCTAGTTTTAACAGTTTGCAGTATCTTATTTCTTTTCTTGGTCACTCATTTATGACCGCCTGGCGGTCAATTAGGTACTAAAGGTCTTTCCATTCTCTTTATTTTGTACATCCATCCCTTGGCCCCTCATCTTGATGGTAGAGGTTTTTCTACGAGCACTCTCTTCAGATCAAATCTGCAACTGTTTGATCGTTGCAACCGGCGGAGGCAGAAACTATTTGATGTTGTCCCAATCCAATTTCAATCCCGGATACAACACGAAGATCGAACAAGTAAC
>MZNV01002526.1:0-12089 GCA_002081555.1 Protostelium mycophagum | reverse complement strand
CAATAAAACTAATACCCTCAGCTACCTCACAAAAGGCCCCGCAGACTTGGAGTTTAGCAATGATGATGACGAAACACTTTTAAGGGTGCACGCAGATGAAGGTGATGTGAGATCAGTCTCAGAGGCAAACTATAAACGAAACAAGAGGAGACTTTTGTGGCTCAGAGGAGAGGAGGACACCATGTCATGAATAAATCGGGATCTGTGGTGTATTCTTTCTTCATATCCTGAGATCACAAACAGAATGGGAGGATACTGGTCAAGTCAATGACCGCACAATGGGAGAGAAAAGACTTATTAAAGATAAAGAGAAGAGTGGAGAAGTTTATCTGGTCGGTACGCTGCTGAGATGTCGACAATATCAGCGGCGTAATCAACCTGTTACGCTATAAAATGGTCGCCTGAATGCAGCACGAACAGTTCGCA
Organism: Protostelium mycophagum; assembly: GCA_002081555.1. Taxonomy (NCBI): domain Eukaryota; phylum Evosea; class Variosea; order Protosteliida; family Protosteliaceae; genus Protostelium; species Protostelium mycophagum. The sequence goes on along the minus strand of MZNV01002526.1, from coordinate 11,663 downwards.
TCCTCTCTGTGCTGATTTTATAACTCCTTGCAACATAATGTGAGTGGCAAGTGAATTGTAAAGGATTTCTGATTTATACTGGATAGTTCTCAGTATAGCTCTTTGTATATATAGCAGTTCATAATGTTCAAATAAAAATGAATATCATTTTACCGTCTACATTGCGACTATCTTGTGCGGCCAGTCTGCTGACTTGATACCGTGGTCTGCCATTATGCGCTTGTGTTGTACAGACGTGGCCACTTGTTGTTTGACAGATGCTACTGTCTTGGTGGCAAACACCGGCTTGAGATATAGGAATTCCTATCTCTCCTGTTCCACAAGGATATCATTTGGAATCCTTTTCTGCCAATCCCATCCAGGATAGATATTCACCTGAATATCATCTGTAAATTGCTGTTCTTTGAAACATTTCGAAATTGTACAGACGTGGCCACTTGTTGTTTGACAGATGCTAATGTTTGTGGCAAACACCGGCTTGAGTTAAATTTGGGAAGAATTCCTTTATCTCCTGTTCCACAAGGATATCATTTGGAATGCTTTTCTGCCAATCCCATCCAGGATAGATATTCACCTGAATATCATCTGTAAATTGCTGTTCTTTGAAACATTTCGAAATGTATTTTATTCAATCACTCAGTTGTAGAATGGCACAAATGATGTTGACGCATGGTTTGATCTCCAAGGGAATAGGAACATTGATCAACAGAAAACATGACTTCTGCCGACTATAAGAATCTCTTCGAGAGATCATTGGAGTCTATAGATGAAAGTTCCGGCTTATCATTTGTATCAGCAAAGGATGAGTTGATCTCCTTCGTAATTGGAGACGATTACCCTTTCACAATGACACATCAAGACAATGACATATTTGTGGGATCTTAGATAATTTCTTTCTGACTTAATTATCCCAGGTGTTTGATACCAAGGAGCCAGAACTAAAAGAATGGTTGAGGAGAGTGAAGAAAGAAACTGGTGGAAAGAAGAATTTTGAAGAAGTGATCATAATCGCCCCGATCTTTTTGTCATGATCATCTCACATGGTGCAGCCCTCCAACCGTAAAAGCTCCAGTCGAACCAGAGAAGGAATTCTTGAACATCGGTTCGCCTGCAGCCACAATGAGACTGGTACGAGACCTCAAGACACTGCAGAGCACAGACACAAAGGCGATGGTGAGTACATTCTGTCAATGAGCTTTGTGAGAGCTGCATCGTCCTGGGTTAACATTGTTGCAAATTGAAAAATAGAACCCCTTCCGTTTATTATGAGAAAAGATTCTTTCTTCTACTGCAGCCAACAGACTTGAAGTTCTGATACAAGAAAGAATTGACGATTCGCAGGGGTTTACAGCTGAGCCCAATGTGGACAAGGCCAGTGGTCTAGAAAACCTCTACCACTGGAAGATCACCCTCTTTGACTTCGATCCGACATCTGATCTCGCCGCCGACATGGCACAGCATAAGAAGAATGGAGGAGATGTAGGGATATAGTCTTTCGGCATGCTTATTTGTCTTCTCGTTGGTGTGCAAGATGTTTTTCACGCCTAAAACGAAATCATAAACAGTTGAAATTATAATTTAATTCTGAACGGCTCAGGAACACATCACACTTGAGATGAGATTTTCGAAGGGTGGGCAATTTTTGTTTCTATATCTTTAATTTTGTACAGATTATCCTTATTCCCCCCCATTCGTACGTGTTCAGACACCCAGATTTGTTTTCAGGTAACGTTCAAGAATATTACCAATCTTCTGACTCGTTGTAGAACAGGTCACGTGACAATTGGCGGATCCATTTGTATGGAACTACTCACCAGCACAGGATGGAGCTCAAGTGCGTATATTCTCGAATCTTTTGGACATTTTCAGTGGCAAACAAAATATATATTCTCTCCATGGCAAAAATCCGTGTTCAAAAAAGGTGTTCAAACCACGTAAAGCCACAATACCATGTTATACAAGATGGAGATGTACGAATCCAGAAATGATTGTGATTGCAGCCAATGACATCGAGAGCGTCCTCATACAGATCCGCTCCGAGTTATTATCTGGTGGCGCAAGACTCGACACCAAGAACCCCACACCCTACACAGAGCACGAGGCCTGGGATGCTTTCCTGAGGTAAAGGCCATATACCCGATTTTTGAATTGTAGATCTTCGAACCTTTTCTTTTTTCAACTTGAGCGATCAGATCGATCATTATTTTGTACAAATGATGTAAACATGAAATGATTCTTTGTAGGGTTGCCAGATCGCACGGTTGGGGAGTGGACGGCCTCAATCCCACTGCTTTCAATAAATTGTAACATCCTTCAGTTCTTCTCTATGTGCCCAAATAACAAGTGCACTTTGGTGCATCCACACCCTACCCAATCGTATCTTAAAGAACATCGAAAGATGACGGATCTTCCATGCAATGAATCATCGTTCCGTATCCGGAACTCTTCATTTCTGAATTCTGCCGACGTTGCATCAATCAACCATTCCAATTTCAACAAAATCAGCACTCACATGATGGCTGCTCGTCTTCTAAAACCAACTGGTGTTCCGGGCGGTGCCAGCGATCTCGCCATAAGTAACAAGGTCTTTGTGAGCCCTCAAGATGGTCAAGCTCTTCGCTCTGCTGGTGCTACACAGAATTACGCCAAGGTACGGAAATTTGTTGCTGATGTTCTTTATTCTGATATATTAGATACAAGAATTCGTCTTCACCTTTGCTGAACACAATCTCGTGACTCCCGGTCAATGTGGCTTTAATCGTATCCACAGAGAGTGAGCAGTTGATTTCGACACATTCCATTATTAATTATAGCAGATTGCTGGAGCTGGGCACTGGCGCCAACGAGCCTGCTATTGAAGTCTTCCCTTTTGTTGAGAAATCCGAATCATATATCCTCTCTAAATTAAGTTTAGAGGTGAATATCATCCTGTTGCATACATTCTTTCTGATGTTTTAGGCCGATTTCCTCATCCCAAAAACAAAAGCAGAAGATATCAAGGCAGAAGACCTCACCAAGGTTTTGATCAGGGAATTCTCAGGACAATTCTTCACCATTGGACAGAAATTTGCCGCTGATGTGTCTGGCAAGAAGTTTGTCTTCAAGGTGCTCATCATTTTCCATCTCAACATGAATTAATCACATTTTATTGAATTTATTTAATACTGTGGAGATGTATGATACAACTCACATCAAACACATTGATCCAGTGCCCAGCTGTCTCCTTCTAATCATTGAATCCAGGTCAAATCATGCGATATCATGGATGCCGCTTCCATCAAAACGGGCAGCACAACTGTGAAGAGTTCAGAGAGGGGTGTCATCTTTGAGAAGACAACCTTTCAATTCGAGAGAGCAGCAGGATCCACCATGCGGATCATCGGCGAAGACGGATCTGCAGGCAACACCCTTTTCAAGCCTGATTTCAACTTTGAAAACATGGGAATAGGAGGTGATTTTTCAATCTACAATCATAACTACAACTTAAAATTGTTTTGATTCTCCAAAATCCCAGAAATTTTTTTGGTTGTAAAGATAGTTGTAGATACGGTTGTAGAGCAAATAAAATAATGATGGTTAGGTCTGGATGCAGAATTTGGTGATATTTTTAGAAGAGCTTTTGCCTCCAGAATTTTCCCCCCCTCAGTCGTGGCCAAACTCGGTATTTCTCACGTGAAAGGTGAAATTTCGAAGAAAATCCATGAAACTTCGCTGAAATTTCCAGGAATGTTATTGTACGGACCCCCTGGTACAGGAAAAACGTTGATGGCAAGGCAGATTGGTAAAATGCTCAACGGAAAAGAACCCAAAGTTGTCCACGGACCTGAAGTATGTTTTATTCATCCATCTACAACCCTATCTACAACGAGTTTCTCAGAGATTTTTCGAAACTTTTTTCTTCACGATATATGCAAAGACAGCCGCATCTGTCGACATATCACATGGTGTCGACAACTCGGAATATTCTGACTCGTTGTAGATCCTCGACAAATTTGTCGGAGGTTCCGAAGAAAACGTCCGTAAGTTGTTCAAGGATGCAGAGGCTGAGTACAAGGAGAGGCGAGAGAATTCAGAGCTTCACATCATCATCTTTGACGAAATCGACGCCATCTGCAAACAGCGTGGTACGATCTTTTTATTTCTATGCGACCGTTTCATTCGTGTACGAATTGGTCTTATTCTGATGAAACAATAGGTTCCAGGAATGACGGTACTGGTGTTGGAGACACTGTTGTGAACCAACTTTTGACCAAAATCGATGGTGTCGATTCACTGAATAATATTTTAATCATCGGTATGACCAACAGAAAGGTAAATCTCCTCGTTGTAGACCCTCAAAATCCACTGAAATTTCCCTGAAATTTCCAGGACCTCATCGACGAGGCTCTGTTACGTCCCGGAAGACTTGAAGTCCACATGGAAATCTCACTTCCAGACGAGAAGGGCAGACTCCAAATCTGGAACATCCACACAAAGAGGATGCGGGAGAACGGGTTCATGGACCCTGACGTGTCATTGGAACAACTCGCCAGAGACACCAAGAATTTTTCCGGTGCCGAAATTGAGGGTGAGTCGTTGTAGATGATGGATTTTTGTTTTTTTAAAAGTTATTGGTGTTATTGTGCGCAAATGTATGTTTGCGGTGAGCGCAAACAGCAGGCTGTATATCAATTAATATAACAAATTCTATGTTACTAAAAATAGCCTCTTATGCGTTGTTGCATCTACAACGTGTCACATCATTAAATACAATCCTCCTCTGCTGCTGCGTTGCGGCAGATCCACAACGAACGACAATCTCATCAAAATGAAACCCATAATGATACGATATTTTATAACCTATACAAGGTGTGGTGAAGTCTGCCTCTTCATTTGCTCTCAACAGCAAAGTGGACGCCACAAATGGTGTCAAAGTCAAAGAGGGTCCAATTCTGGTCAAGGTGTGTTTTATTCATTTTTATGTATCAAAAACCAAAGAGTAACTTGATGATGTCTTTGACCAATGATGATACTGGCGCAAATATTCGCGCAGGGAATTCTGTGATTGGTTCTCACGCGTTGTAGATGCAACACTTCCAGCGTGCTCTTTCCGAGGTCAAACCCGCGTTTGGTGTCGACGTCGACCAATTCGAGGACTGCATCAGAAACGGCATCATCAAATTTGGTGCCAAAGTGGAGAAGTTGCTCAACACTTGTAATTTGTTCATAGAACAAGTCAGGAACAGCGAGCGTACACCCCTCATCTCTGTACTTTTGGAAGGTAATTTTCCATCTACAACCAGACAATTTTAGATATAAGATCTGCAATAAATATATTGATGATGAATAGGTCCTCCTGGCAGTGGAAAGACTGCTCTCGCGTCCAAGTTGGCTGCAGAATCAGGTTATCCATTTGTGAAGAGGATCTCTGCGGAATCACTTGTAGGTTATTCAGAGTCGGCCAAGGCCGGGAAAATCACAAAGGTGAATATCCATTAGAATATGAAAATGTCGACATTTCATCACCACGTCGACAACCCCCACCCCCTGACTGATAACGTCACAGGTATTCGAAGACGCCTCGCGTTCCCGCCTCAGTTGCGTCGTTGTAGATGACCTCGAACGCATCTTGGATTATGTTAGAATCGGCCCCCGTTTCTCCAACATCATCCTCCAGACACTCCTTGTCTTTTTGAGAAAAGAACCCACCAGGGGCAAGAAGATGCTCATCATCGCTACAACTAGCAACAAGAGGTCGGTACTAGTTTGTCAACATTTGTTGGCGTCAAAACAACACTTCTGACAGTGTCACAGAGTCCTCGAAGACTTGGAGCTCCTCGACACCTTCAACGCTGTCCAAGCTGTCCCTCAGATCTCCAACAGACAGGAGTTCCAAGCCGTCCTCAGAGACTTGGCCATGTTTGAGAGCGAGGCGGAGCTAAATCTGGCCTCCACTGCGTTCTCCAGGCCTCTGTCTGTGAAGAAGCTGATCATGTATGCGGAGATGGCGGCTCAGGGTGATCCTTCCAGCAAAGCGGAGAGACTGTCACAGATCCTTGTGGACCAAGAATGAAGAGGTTGATAGTGGAGGATTGAGGCTGATAATGAAAAACCAAATAAATCAGAAAGATATACATGAATGGTCAGCGAGTAATGCTAACTACACAAGAACTGGACTGCTTTAGTGATCATCCAATAGTTACAGAGCTAGTCAGACACACACAGGTTCATTGTGCATAATGATGGCTCGGATGAAGGAAAGTGGCATCTTTGGTCCTAGTGAGTTCTTATCGCCTTCTGTTGATCTGGCTGTATTATAGCCACTGTTAGTGGTGCAGCTGTTCAGCCGTTGGCACCAGTGGTGAACGTGTAATATTATTTAGGAGAGAAGGGTAGTCTGCCCTGGCGTGTCTGAGATCTGAAGATCACAATCAATGACATTGTTTATTCTCCAATGCAGGTGTTATCTGTTCACTTTCTGCAATAAGATGGCTACATCTACAAGGACCAACAAATTTCACTCATTTTGGTGGTTGGTATTCTTGCATGTTTCCCCACGACTTTCCCACAGAAATTCGCACTGGGAGAGGCACACTCAAGCTCAATGCCTTCTCCATCGACTTCCTAATCATGAACTGAATCGTGTCAGCGGTGAGAAGGGATTGTCAATCATGAATGATACCTGTGCGATCTCGACTTGTTCTTCTCGAACTTCAAAGATGAGTTCATCGTGTATCTGGACCAAGAGGAATATGTCTAAACCAGCTTTTGAGATCTTCTGATCGATCGCGATCATGCCCTTCTTGATGAGATCTGCGGCAGAGCCTTGGCAAACCGTATTCACCGCCTTCCTCTCCGCCGCACTCCTCTCCTGCGCCAATTCAAAATTTGAAAGCAGAAATGGCGGGAAATCGGAAGAAGAGCCCCACCCTATTTTTGGTGGAGAAGATATCTGGTATGGGTCTTCTCCTCCCCAAGATGGTTTCCACCCTCCCCTGCACCCTGCAGTCATCTACAATGGTCTTCAATAATTGATTTATCCTGTATATTTTCAGTATCTCAATATAATTTAACTGAATAAATTTTTTTAAATTTGAAATTATTCCGTGGATCATTGTAGATGGCTGGAGTTGTGACAAATCTCAAAATGATTTACGTCTTTTTACACTATTGTAGATGAAGACTCACCCTTGGTATTTGTTTTTAAAAGTCTCTATCATGTGCATCGCCTCCTCTTTCGTGCCACGAATCTTCTCAGAAAGCGCCACAGGGCCCATCCCATAAATGATTCCGTAACAGATGTGTTTTGTCTTATCCCGCTCATCTCTGCTGACGCTCTCAAGGGGCTTGTCAAGCCTGAAGCCGTTTTAGTCGTAGAAGTTTTCGGCTTGATGAATGCTGGGGTTGTAGCAAATCGTTTCAAGCCGTTTGATTGATTTTCGGAGACCTTAACAGCCGCGATTGATACGGTAACTTGTGCTTGATGCACTCAAAAAATGCATCATAGATCGAGTCATTTGATGCCTCATCCGAGCGATTTTGATGAGTGCTTCAACGACTATCAACCAAAGAATATTTCGCTGCAACTCCGTGGTTACACTCAAAACTCCTTCGGCTTGGCCGAAACGTCAACGTGATTTGTGCAGCTTTTTGGCAGCGATAAAGCCGCACCGCTACACTTGGCACTTTTGCTGGTTCTTGGTGAAAACATTGAGATGTTTAACTTTCATGACAAAAAGCTCACCACTGAGCTGCAATCTTTGTGAACACGTCTCCTCCCTTGAAGCTCTCAATCAGCGATTGATCCTTCGTGAAATGTGCCAGAAATCTCAGTTCGATCTACATGTCAACGTCAGTCTGACATCCACATGTCATATTGACATTCTCCTGTCACCTGTGCGTAATCTGCTGAGAGCAGAAGGTATCCGGGAGCTGCAACGAAGAACCCGCGTATCGGGACTTTGGTTGGAACCTTCTCTGGGCTCGGTTTTATCTCCTCTTCCGCAGGAAAGAAATCAAAAGAGTGCGGGATGGCCTGTACACGTCATCTCACGAGAATCTGCACGGTAACTACCGTGAAATATATCATCGAAATTCGTGGAGATTTCACCTGGAGATTGGGGTCCGTAAAAGCTAATCTTCCTGTGGGAACGGTTGTCTGGGAAACGGTCGTGTAGATCCTGTCCATTCCGGTCTTTACGTCTCTAAACGCGTACTGGAAAAGGGAATCTAGGTATTTGATCTTTGTGTTGGTCAGCTTCCGGTGCTCCGCGATGACCGCGGGGAGCGGGTGGTATTCTGACAGATTTTGGAGGACCTCTTTGGCTGTGGATCTGCCCTTGAGAGTGGGAAGTCTCAGGTTATCATAAAGAACCTATTTATAGATCAATCTAAAACGAGACACGACACATAATATGTTTTTCAATTTCATTTTACATCTTTTTAGTAAATCGACAGTCTACAATCGGATATAGATTTTCACGGAATTCTCTTGATTAGTAGAGTGAATTACCTCTGCGACATCATATGTGTTTGTCAATGCAAAATTCCTTCTAGCCAGCTCATACGCTCTTGTTTCCAAGACAACCAGTTTTCTTTCAATCGCATATTTCAGTTCCTGCCCCTCGTTTCTGAGGAATCCAAAACCAGTGTACTCCATTCTACAACGAGTCAATTTATAACATTTAATTTTATTTAAAATTTTTATAAAAAGATAAAGAGTGTCGGACTTACTGAGCTAAAATCGGAACAAGTGGCATCTCCACCGTCGTAAAGAGTTTGATCTGGCTGGGTTCTGTCGACAACAGCTCCATCAACTTTGTCGACAATAACAGTGATCTATGGTGAGTTCACGCGAAAATTCATCGAAAATTCATTTAAAATCTACCTTTGAGCCCTCATCGCCGCTTTTTCGGCGGAATTCAGCGGAAAATTGACCGTAGCTACGGATAAATAATGCTCAATTAATTGGTCCATTGACCTCTCCTTGTTCTCCTCTGTGTTCAATAACCAAGCGGCTATTTTTGGATCTATGAGTGGTGTACATACTGATGACGTCATCAATCGAGGGTGTTCGCGAAAAATATGTGAGATTTGAATTAAATTTACCTTTAATATTTATGTGTAAAAGTAATTTTAATTGTGCTTTCATATCAAATAAAATTTTTCTTCTGTTGCTACATAATATCATTTTTATAGATGTCATCCTGATGTTCATCAGAATCTCAAACATCTACAACGAGTCACCTCTGGTCGAGAGAGAGGGGGTGATTGGGGTCTTCTTGTAATGACAGGTAGTGACACCTGTCGTTTTCCCAGCAGAAAAATATTCCGTAAATCCTGCATAATTGTGGAAGAAAAGTACTTCCTTCTTCTCCCAGAATAGTCTCAGCTTCCTACGAATTTTCATTGAATTTTCATCGGATTCTCATCGTTGTACACAAAGTTTCGCGCAATTTTCATTCGTGTTTCTGCGAAATTTCGCGGAAATCTCATGTGAAGAATGGACCCTCACCTGTCCCATTGTAGATTCGTAATGGAGACACCAAGAAAATTGTTCCTGCTTTCTACAATGCTCCACAAACTCATTCAAAGTCTCGGCGTTTGCATCTTGCCCCACCACGTCCTTCACCACAAAAGGAACCCGAAGAGGACCCCCTCGTGACACCCCGGGTTCGATCCTACCCCCTGGTATTTTTTGCAATTTTGTTGGGTGGAAGATCTCTATTGACTTTGCCGCTTGGTGGTGGAACGGTGTAATCCGATTCTTATACTGAATATTCTCCAAGGTGATGAGCCTGTCGTTATTTGTATGTATTTGTGCGTCTTCTTGCATCTGCGGTATGTGTGTTTGTAGATTGGGTTGTAGATGGGGGTGGGATCTGGCGTTTAGGTGAAGTGTGTCAGGTTGTGGGTTGCTTGGTATTTTTGGATGGATGTTCGTTTCTGTCTGTGGTTGTGGTTGTGCGTATTTCTGTCTGCTATGTTGTACATTGAGTTGTAGATTTGATTGTAGATTGATTTGTATATTAGATTGCAGTTGAGCTAGCACTTGTCTCTTCTCCTCTATGCGGGGATGGTTGATCCATGGCGCTCTGGGTGGATCATTATTATGCCCATGGCTTATCGGACCTCTAAAAGATGAGGCCGTCACTTGTGGTTGTGGATTGACTGAAAGTTGAATTTTAATTTTAATTTTAAATTATTACCCACCATGAACAGGATTGATCTTGATGATTTCAACATCTTGAGCATGTGTCGATGCTGCAGCTTCTGTTGTTTTCGAATCCATCTTTCTCCTCTTTCTACCATTTTTTAATCTTTCTAGACGAGAGAAAATTGCACCGATGCTATTATCTAATTGGGAGACATCTTTCATCCAATGATCTAATCTCTCTGTTGGTCGTGGTGCATTAGGTTGTGTGAAGAATAACTCTTGTGGTTCCAAATCAATGTTACCGATCTGATCATGTATAAGTACTATATATCACCACACGTAATGAGGAACAACGGATGTGAGAGACTATCACCATAGACTCTGTTTTTTTGGCTGATGAACGTTTTTGTGGAGATCCCATCTTTGATATGGGAGACACAAATCCTTTCGTCGAATTGCCGCTTGATGGAGAGGAGCGCGGACTTTGAAAAAGCTCAAATGTTGTAGGGGGCGACTCATCATGCATGCTGGACTTGAAGTCGAGGAATTGGAAGAAAGAAAATACTCCGGTTGCTTGTTGTGGAAAAAATCATTATTTTGAGGTTTATTCGTGCACACTCTCAAGATCTCATATGCCACCACGGGGGCAAACGAACTTGGTTTTCCAAACAACGTGATATAATTGTCCATTGAGATCGGCGGTTTCTACTGAGGTAATCTCACTGACAGTCTTGGCGCACTTGAAGTTGACGATCAATGCTCCATAACCGGAGTTTCTAGGGGTGTGTGTCAGAGAGAAGATAGCACCCTCGATAGTTGCTAAAATTAGGTGAGCCAAAAAAGACACCAGACGAGAACTCACGAGGACCAAAGACGTCGTATTGGTTGCCCCTCTCGTAGCCGCTGCGAGGCTCTTGGCCTTTAATGTCTTGTGTTTGGCAGATAGTCACGTTTTCTCCGCAGTATTTGGCCTTCTGGAGTGGCTGGCAAAGGTTGAAAAACCACTTCTGGCTGTAGCCTCCATTCCACTGTATTATTCAGTGCTGTCATGAACTTCCAAGTGACTCACATCATTTGAAATGTCACCCGTCCACTCGAGGTCTTCGGAGGTCTTTAAAGGTTTGAGGTTGTACACTTCGCCAGTATTCTGATTCTTATAAGAACACGAAGCATAATCGGACAAGGCAAGTCCAAAGAGAGCCAGAACGATGAAGAAGCGGTTCATGATAAACAAAAGTGAGTTGGTGGGTTTGGAAAACTGAAAGACAATGACGTGACATCCCCAAATTTGGCCATAAACCCGGTCGGAAGCTTCTATCCTTCTATGTCTTCGACTTCCGCCGACAAGGCACAACAATCGGGAAAATCCATCCGGCAGTCAGAGCACCTTTCCGCTAATAATAGCAATATTGCAGAATTTAATCATTCCCCACACCGTTAAAAATCTCGGTAATAACGTGTTCATTACCAAGAACTGGGGGAATCTGACCAAACTCTGCAATAATTATAATTTTTTGCTTTCTTTGAC
>MZNV01002525.1:0-22396 GCA_002081555.1 Protostelium mycophagum | reverse complement strand
TGGTAGAGTCTAGTCCTGATGTAGGCTCGTCTAAAAATAGAATCGAGGGGCATGATACCAGCTCCATTCCAATGTTCACTCTCTTCCGCTGACCTCCACTTATCCCCCTGTATTTATTTATATTTTATTTCGATTTATTTTCAAAGAAATTTCTCATCTTTTTCAGAGAAATTTCTCATCTTTTTCAAAGAGATAGTTTAATAAAATTGATTTATAAAAAAATCGCAGTACCTCCTCGCCTCGTCTCCGACAATCTGCTCCTGAACATGTGACAGCTCCAACATCTCTATCACATTGTCTATAATCTCGCTCCTCTGTCTTCTGGTGACATTACTGGGTAGTCTGTAGCTTGCAGAAAACAATAGGTTCTCCCTGACGGTGAGCTCTCTGTGCATGATGTCCTCTTGTGGCACAAAACCGATGTGGCTCTTTATCTTTTGTATGTTGGGGGAGACTTTTCCTGGAAATATTCAGGAAGATTCGTCGAAATTTTCAATAATTTTTTGACAAAAAAATTGACGAAAAATAAAATAATGAGAAGTCACCGGTGTGGTCGACCTTTCCCATGACAGCGGATAAAAAGGTAGTTTTTCCGGAACCACTGGGCCCCATTACGGCCGTGAGACGTCCAGACCTGAAGACTCCGCTTATGTTATCCAATATGACAGTCCCGCTGTCAAGGGTAACGGTGAGCTCCTTGAACTGTATGTCCATCGGAAAAACGGGGAGAGTGTAGACGCTCTGTATTTTAATTATTTTATTTAATTTTATTTCATCGTTTGAAATTTAAATTTTCTGTTGAAGATCGTAGAAATCCTCACGTTAATATCGATTTTTGGCGGAGTGTAGACGAGCCCATTCTCTTGTGCCTCGCTCAAAGTGGTGACGTCATGGTTGAGCACCACAACATGTTTCTTTTTTTCTTGGGAGCTTCTCTTCTTCCATTTTGCGATTAGTTTTTGCGATATAGAATATAATATCGGGATCAAGATGAGTAATAGAGGGGGTATTAATACTGATATCGTCCTTGTCACTGGCCTGGGAGACCCTGAGATATCTTAATGTATGTGGTTTTGGCGGGATTTTTTCATTATTTTTTCGTTCGTTTCTCGGCATTTCTGCTTTCCATCCACAAAAATAAATAAAATAAAATAAAAATAAATCTGAATTAAAATTTAAAAATAACAATAAATAAAAACAAAAATAAAATCTGCAGAATGAGACGTCCAGACCTGAAGACTCCGCTTATGTTATCCAATATGACAGTCCCGCTGTCAAGGGTAACGGTGAGCTCCTTGAACTGTATGTCCATCGGAAAAACGGGGAGAGTGTAGACGCTCTGTATTTTAATTATTTTATTTAATTTTATTTCATCGTTTGAAATTTAAATTTTCTGTTGAAGATCGTAGAAATCCTCACGTTAATATCGATTTTTGGCGGAGTGTAGACGAGCCCATTCTCTTGTGCCTCGCTCAAAGTGGTGACGTCATGGTTGAGCACCACAACATGTTTCTTTTTTTCTTGGGAGCTTCTCTTCTTCCATTTTGCGATTAGTTTTTGCGATATAGAATATAATATCGGGATCAAGATGAGTAATAGAGGGGGTATTAATACTGATATCGTCCTTGTCACTGGCCTGGGAGACCCTGAGATATCTTAATGTATGTGGTTTTGGCGGGATTTTTTCATTATTTTTTCGTTCGTTTCTCGGCATTTCTGCTTTCCATCCACAAAAATAAATAAAATAAAATAAAAATAAATCTGAATTAAAATTTAAAAATAACAATAAATAAAAACAAAAATAAAATCTGCAGAACCAAACAATTCAATATTTTTAAATAAAATATTTTGCTTTAGACGTTCAAACCTGGAGGGCAGTCAATTCCGATCTGCAGTAATCGGAACAATGGGCCGGGATAACAATACGAAGCCTCTGTACTTCCTGGCCTGCAGAAATAGTCCTCTGGGCAAATCTCTCTATCAACATTTAAATCGTGATTTTCGTTTGAATTTCGCCGAAAAAATTCGTTTCGCGGCAATATTCCCAAAACCCTGAAATTTCATCGAGTTCTACGCACTGTGTCACGGTGTTGTTACAGAAGTAACCTCCTTTACATCTTATCTCCATATCGGCACCACCACACCCGAACTGGGGGGATACGACGGTGTCATTGTAAGGTGTACATACGATGGTCTCCTTGTCTTTAGTACTTCTTTTCGCGGTCCGCGTGTAGTTCGCGATGCCAAGTGGACAGAAGGCACCTGTATGTCTTGAGTGTACTTGATGTGTATCACGCACAAGAGGTTTGGTATTATTTTGTGGATTATTTTTGTACGAAAATAATAAACAATAAAAGATAAATAATTCGAGTTTTGACCTGTGTCACATTTGACAGTGCAGATATGTCTACTTGGGCAGAAATAGCCTGGACAACATTTGCTCACCACATGTGTGTAATTTTTAAACCAAAAATCCGACTGCGTTCCGTTCGTCTGATGACATCAGAATTTTCTTGGAATTTTCTTGGAATTTTCGTGTGATAAAATTCTGAAAACACCGAGAATAATTTACAACAGACATATCTCCAAATTAAAATAAATCTTACTTGAAAAAATCCACCAAGACACGATGCTGACTGCACAGTACTCGTCGGGTAACAATTATCCTTCTGTCTTTCGTCAGAAATTGTGGTGGAAAGAGTCTCTTAGAAGAGTTTTTTGCCGACGGTCCACGTCAGATTAAATTGTCTGAAGAAATTTAAATAATATCTCACATCGAATATCTTGTCCTCCCAATCATCGTGGCACAAATAATCCTTCAGGAATTCGTCACTGCAACTCTCTGTGTTGATTAGTTGTACTTGTAAAAATACATGAGGATATGATTTGAAGAGATGTGTGTGTTGTGATTTATTTTGCTGTGGAACAGCCGCGATTGACAAAGTCGTATTTACTGTGGCGTTGCTGCACATCAATACATTTTATTTTTAAAAACAATACCGCTTCACCTGGTGTCTCCGGGCACATGAGAGCCACATTAGGCCGCACGTTATCTCTTGTTGTCTCTTCGAGATGTCCTCCCTTCGGTATCTACAACTCGTTAAGATGTCTCAGCACGTCTATACGACATCTCCTGGTGTCACATCTCTTCACGTCAAATCACAAAGTTTGCGATAGCAACCGCGTACAGAAATTTCATTTGAAAAACACCACTACATGATATGACATCTCCACCACATCCCATGATATCTCACCTTGACTTTGATGCAGGTGCTGTTCATATAAGACCATAGACAAGAGTTGTTTCTGCCACCTATATCGCTACACTCTTTACAAGTAGTTGCCGGTGCGCAGTAGTCAAAACACTTGACCCTTTCTGCAGCGTTTTTGTGATTCACCGCTTCACATCTGTCTTTATCAGACTTTTTTGGATGCGGTTGTTCACGTGAAGATCACGGTTATAACCGCAAACACGTGAAAAAATTTGACAAGGCACCTGTGGGGGTCTCCTGTCCATTTGCAGGCGGGATTCGCATTGCACACATCGCAATTATCAGTGATGTTGCTCCCACATTTGTCATCTGTCAAGAATGTCAAATGTCAATGTCAAAATAAAACAGAAGTGCCAAGACACGAAAGAATCGAGATCTTTGCATAAAAGATTCAAATAGTAGAAACATACGCACCGTCAGCCACATATGGACACTTGGTAGCATCAGTGATGGTGTTGTTGATTTTTGCTCGAATTTCAATGGCAGTGTTATTTACTGGTAGAAATCCGCATTTGTCTTCAGAGAAAGACAAGGCAGAGAGGCACCTCCTTCCAAAAGTGTTTTTACAGACGTCATCTGTTTGTCTTGAGTGACTTGAAATCTCACGGAAATTTCACAGGAATCCCTTCTAAAATAAAATAAATAATTCTTGCCACAAGGATGACTCACACGTCACATTCCATGCGCATTCTGCGTCAGGGTCTATAAAAGACCACCTGGGATCTTCCCTTGTCACACAGGCTGAGTCTCTGCCATGGTCATACCACCGACATTGCTCATCCGGAAGTGCCTGAGCACCCAGCCGACATTCTTGACATTTCTTAAATTTTGCACACTTTCCTGTATATCTTATCAGATGTCATCAACATTCGAAATGGATGGATGATATGAAATTTTAATGATTAATTGATCGATTGATCATTTCGAACCCGTATCCATTTGAAAAGGTTTACCTGTTTCAATCGGACATTTGTCTGACGCCGTCTTTATGTTCTTGCCTTCCTCAGCAGTGACACATCTTGAAGTATTAAAATTATACATGCAATAGCGGCCAACACAACTGCTGCAGGAATAGTAGTCACAACGATCTGCGAATCTTCAGTGGTTACAGAACATCTTCGCTGACCATTCTTCTGGCAGTGATTTGGTCCTTGAACAAAGTCCTGTTCTGGAGCCCATCCCTTTGTGCCGCAGCTACTTCGAGATGGCGACCACGCACAACCGCTCTCTTCATTTGATCTTGTGAGGCAGTTGGCACAGGAACTGTACTTCCAACACGGATCGTCTGGATGGATCAGCTTAGAAAATGCAGGTGGTGATACTCAGTGTGGTGTAGGGACATTGTGTGTAAGAATGCCAAAATCTGTCGTCATTTGTTCCCAATACACAAGTCCCATTAGACGGATTGAATTGACAGCCTTTTGTTCCTAGACATCCCGTGCATGTTGACTTTTCTCGACAAGGATCACCTAGTTATGATTAATCTCGTGTCACATGTACAGGCACCTCTCACTGGCAGGATCGTATGGACATTGCGAACCATTCGTGAACACGGGGCCGTCACTTGCCACGCCTCTTCTCGCGATGCAATTGCCAGTCTTGACTTCAAAAGAACAATTAACATAAGAATTTCCCAGGCAGGTATTACATCCAGTGATGTAAGTGCAGGAAGAGGCTGTATTTGTGAGTGCAGAAAAAAATTATAACCAAATGCTCACAGCTGGATCCCGCATCTGGACAGATCGTGACCATTGGTTGTCCTGAATCCAAATTCATGCAAGAATTCTGTAGAGATCAAAATCACGTGAGAATTGACAGACCTACAGTATATTTGCTCCATCCGCAATCCTCAAAAACCAGGCAACTCATACAGTTATGGACGGCGAGTATACTGCAGTCCACCGGAACACTGTAACTGAGCAAGGGTAGTAACCCAATCAGAAGGATGATTGACTTCATCATCTTCTATGAGTATGCCGCTCTCTGTGGTGGGGAAACGCGATTTCTCTTCGCGAAACGCAAGAAAAAGTGTGACACTGCCGTGGCGTGGCGGTTGGATTTTTCTCGTTATTTTTGCATAAATATTTAAAGCTAAACAGGTGCCTGTTATACTGGGTTTAGGCTGAATGCGTTATTGCCAAAGAAGACTGCAAAGGCGATCTAAAAATTGAACCAGAGAGCAAATAAAATCAACTAATTTCTGTGTTTATCACTTTCGTTGTAATTGCGCCGATTTACGTACTTCCGAAAAAACTTGAGAATTTGAAACCGCTGCGCGATGCAGTAAGGTCAGAAGCACCAAAACAAGCAGTATTACCAGAGGATCAATCTTGCCCGGACCACGAGGATGTTAATAAGCTGCAACAGTCCTACAAGCTGGATGGTCAGTCGTCGTCTGATTGAATGTTTGTCCGCCGACCCGACAAGTGACAGCGAATTTTGCGGGTGTCACTTCCCCTAAGTTCAAACTTTGGGGTGACACAGGATGATCATCTGTGTCTTCATCTGCTTCTTTGCGGTCAGCATCGCGCAAAAGAACAGTTCGGAGTGAGTTTGTCAGATTGAGTCTTCGGTTCGATTCCAACATTTTTACAGTTGTCCGGTCGCAGATGGCCTCACAATCAGCAGTAAGTGTGCTCTTCAGAATGGAGCTGATCTGATTCATCAGGTATAACGGTGAATGAGTGGTATGCAAATAGTTTGAACTGCACTTGGACACTCTCTTACAATAACACCAATACCTCCATTGTTCCAAAACGTTTGGTGATTGAGGTCCCATTTTTGGACATCGAATATGGAAAGGGTGATCTTCGCATCATCACACTCCATTTTCCTCACGATTTATAGATCTGCTTTCTGTCTCATATGGCAACGGCAGGAAGAAGGTCTTCTCTGGGTGGATGGATGTCATCCCTGATGGAGTTAGCTCTTTACCATCACCGGAGCCGCTCGTCATCAATCTCGATCCCAGCAACATCTTTGTCAATGTATCATTTTCATCAAACAATCTCATCACCGGCAGGGGCTTTATCTTGAATTATTATTTCGGTAGGTTTGCATTCAAAATTGGAGGGAAGAGGTGACCTCATTGTAGATACATGTCTTGGTGAAGATGGATGCGGAACCAACGGAAAATGCGTATATGGAGAATGTGTCTGTTTTGCTGGTTACACTGGTACTGATTGTACGCAACGTTATTGTACAGACTGCAGCGGCCATGGTAGCTGTCAATCTGACATATGTACATGGTGAGTCTGTCAGAGGAAAAGTGGAATCTGACCGCCTGACAGTGACGTGGGGTGGTCTGGTACCGACTGTTCCAGACGTAAGTGATATCTCTTTGGACACCACGATAATTTCGATGCGGCTCTGCCGCGGCATATCATAACGACGACCACAGATCTTCTTTGTACCACACAGTGTGGTGCGGCAAGCCGCATTGCGAATGTCAATTTGTGGTGCTGTGCATCATAGACAAACATGGAGCTCAAAGGGATATGTCGACGGCACAAATCATTGAGACGTCTGTGTGATCTCTGATTTGCATACAGCTTACTCCGAAGGACAGTATACTCTCAGCGCACCGGGCGGCAACGTCCGGACGAGCGCCCTCGGTGCTCTGAAAGGTATATTGACAACGCTTTATCTTCACCATTGACATTCCGCCCATCTACACTGGAAAAAAGTCAATCTACAACGAGACATTTATAACTTTTATAGCGGATTTTGCCATAACTGTTCTGGCCTCCGGGTCCTACTCAAACATGGTTTACGTCATATTCCCGAAATTCAACATAGATAATACGATTATAATATACGATGGTGACGTCAGCACCACACCCAGCAAGGTTCTACAACGCTCAGACGACCCTCTACAATTCATAGCTTTTTCCGGGAAACTGACCGTACAGTTCAAGATGACAAACACAGATGCAGTGCGGGATTATTTCTCGTTTTCTTACGAAACGAGTGAGCTTTTGGCGCGAAAAGTTGTGATTCGTAATGTGACGAGTACACAGGGTTTTGTGAGCGAGATACAAAGAAATGTCTACTGTGCCCACCTTACTGGAGCGGTAAGAATTGCACTGAAAACACCGGTAAGTCAGCGAAAAGTTGACGGGTTTACGAAATGATCTGGGAGAATTCTCGATCTTTTCGTGGAATATTCCGTGAGATTTCGGCGAAATGTGTCTCTGATCGTGTGGAGATTATTGTCGCTCGGGATGTGGGAACGGTGAATGCTTCGGAGGTATTTGTAAATGTAAATTCGGTTGGTTCGGTCACGACTGCAGACAGAGTAAGACATTTGATCTTTCTGTCACAACATCTCTGGTGACAATTAATCCATAGAAGTTTAGATGCGGCTCTGCCGCATCATATAGTGACGGCAGCCGCAGTCTTTGAACCACTGCTGCAAAGCTGCAGATGTTAGTGTGGTAGAACCACATTATTAATGCCGCTCTGTAGTGCTGTGCACCACAAACAAAACAATCTTGGTGCTCAAAGGGACGTTAGCCTGAGAAGTGGCGATTTACATCGTTGTAGATTCATGTGAAGGAACCACATCTGTACAGATCGGCACACAACCCACATTGATCACGGACCACTCCGTAGAGCAAGGCTATAGCGGAAAAGTCTTGGAAAATACCGAATACCCAATGAAGTCCGTTTGTCTCAAACCGTATATTCAATTTGCTGATATCATCACAGTTGTAGATGGAAGTTGGAAGTCCCGGAGACGCAGACCATCTCAGCTATCTCTGTAGTCATGCTAAAGTGAGTCGACATCATATCACCACTGCAGTTATAGTTCTCCACGTGTCACCAAGATATCGTCACGGTCTGACATCAAACAGTTACAACCGTGGCCGTAGCATCTACGTTGACTTTAGTACCTATTTGTTTGGTGGCCTGGCGGATACCAACTTTGTCACCGTCTTTCCCTTCAACGTATATTCAGGACAGCGTGAATATCTCAACAGTATCGTCTACAGTGGTGTAGATTCAAGATTCGTCGTGTCTGCCGAACTTCTCTCTGCATGTCCCAACAGCTGTAGTTACCAAGGAGTGTGTTTTCGCGGAAAGTGTATATGTAATTATCAATATGTCGGAGATGACTGCTCACAATCCATCTCTTCAGTTCTATTTCTCCAAGCGCCTATATACAACGTGAGTACTCGACGACAAGATCTCGTGATGACGTATCATAGCCGACTTACGTCACGGAATTTTCTTGGACTTTTTATCAACTAGATTTACCGCATAGCGCATACGCATACCAATACAATTTATACGTCAAGCAGAGGTCAAACTATGGCAACATCATCGTACTGATCAGACGCGATGGCACCCTGCCTGGCAGAGACTACAGTCCATTAGACAGAACAAATTACAACATAGGTGGTTTAGTGTTGGAGAATCAGGACTACAAGTACAGCGAGAGGTGATGACGTGTCACTCTGACACTTTTGACTTGATGACAGGAATACATATATCGGTATATATGGACAAGGAAGTGGGAAGATATTGCCGATATATTATGACATCCAGTTCTACCGTGAGTCTATTTATAGATTGATGTTCTGTTCTACAGAGTTGTAGAATACACTTTATTCTGAATGATTGTAGATACATATCAACAGCCAGCACAGACATATCCAATCTGTAGACCTTACAACACATCAGATCCATGCACGATCATCTCATCCTCATCTACAACCAGTTCGACATTTTCCACATCCTCGGCAATCCCTACCGTCCCAACATCCTCCAGCTACACTACCGTCCCAACATCCTCCACCAGCCACACTACCGTTTCATCTTTAACAAGAGTTGATACTTCGTCATCTATAACGAGTACAATCCCTACGTCTACACCGACCAGCTCTATGGTATCAAGACCAAATGCAACCTCTCCGAGATATACCAACACGCGCGAGAAACTTCACGTAAATTTCGAATCTCTTCTGTACGGTGTTCTGAGAACTTACATTGATGCAGGTCATGGCTTTGGATGTATTGGACGATAACGGATCTTTTTATAATTCAGACTTTGAGCACATCGTGGCGGATGTGATCGGTGTCTCGATAGAGCATCTCACAATCATCTCAGCCGATCCTTTTATTCTGAATCAGTGGAGGATCAGATTCACATTGGTGAGTCATTTGACACATATCAGAAGTGTCAAATTACATATGTCAGAAGTGTCAAACTGACACACGCGACAGAGCCCAGACGGAGAAGTGGAGATTAACGATGCAATAGACACATTATCAAGAGCGACCTCTGCCGCAATAGCGAATCCATCGGATAACCCATTCATAACATCGGCGAAGGCTCAGGAAGGTTTAAGAGTCATCATCATCAGCAACTTCTTGGCGGATCCTCCTCCAAAAGAGACCACAATTCCGGGACCTCCCACGAAGGCTAAATATACCTATCAACAAGGCAGGACGTCGACCGCATTAAGGAGCACGAGCTCTGTCATGGGCATCTTCATTGTGTTGATCGTGTTGGTGATGTGAGTGAGAATAAAAGTCGACGTTTTTGTATGCATCCATAATTAATGTGTCTTAAAGTGTTGTGACATGTCGATTGCGCAAGTATACTTTTCCCCAAGTTTCAGAAAAATAAAAATATATAATAGATTACATCTACAATCCAGACAGAGTTAGATGATATGGTCTACCAAATAAAGATATGGATAAATATCTCAAACCTGACTACTGAATATATCTCCATGAATTTCATTCTGTCGACGCTTTGCTCGTCTTTGCTTACTCTTGAAAAACACAAATTAATTCACTTTTTATTTTTCGGGGTCCTGTCATGTCGTGGTGGGGATGTGATGTAGGAGAGCAGTTGATTGCGTGTGGCATCCAGTTCTTTTGTTTTCGCATCAAACTCTTCATGCTGAAATCGGATGACCGAGTTTGCCTTCTGAAGCTCTCTCTCTATGGACTGTACATATTTGCTGCTGTGCTCTTCTCTCTCATCTGATAGCAGTGCAGCGTTTTCCTCTTCCAGAGTTGAAATGATAGAGGATTGTTCCTGCGAGACACAAGTTAGCTCTCGCGAGACAGCTTCGAAGATTCTCATTGATGCAAAAGCTTCACCTCGACTTTGCCCATCAATTCCTGTACATATTGTAACACGCCTGGCTGCTCGCCCAGCATTTGAGACAAGACTTGCCTGGCGCCACGTGTTGAGGATATGGGTGATGTGCCAGGCGACATCACTTTGCCAACTCTTCTCTGAGGAGTTCGGTGCATCACGATGTGTGAGGGACTCTCATTCTTCAGAGATTTTTTCTTGACCATCTCGAGGGCCCTGTCGACTCGAACTTTTGCAGACGTGATCTGCATGTGTCAATTTGTTTCCTTCTCTCTTAACAAGAGGTGGTTGTATTTGAGCTCGCTGTACGAAAAATTTTTGTGATTGCATCAAAATAATTTGAAAATACACATACCTCCTCTCGTCGTTGTATCTCTTGCTTTAGTCTGTCCGCCATATCGTGTAACTGCTCCTCCATCACTTTGTTGTCCCTCTTGGCACGTGCCAATTTGACCTGTAAATTGCCTTCGTCTTCTCCTCTGGCTTCTAATGCCAACATTTCTGTCCTGAGTTGTTCGTGCTTTTTCTCGGAATCTCTGTCAACTGTTATGGCGAAATTGTATGACTGGATGTTACTGCGGCTTTGCCGCCTCGTTCTCTAGTTATCTCTGCCTTCGTTACGGACGTCGTGATGTCTTGTAAAATTATTTTCGGATATGTTACCTGAGCAACTCTTCCAGTTGTTTTCTCCTCTGTTGTTCTGCGATCAATGTACCCTGCAGTTCTCTCTGGTTATGTTGCAATGAAAAGATCTGCCGCTTGTCCTCCGGCAGTGATACTGGCTTGGCCTTTTTCACCGGTCAAAAACGTATGAATAAAAATCCCAAAACGAAACAAAATATCCGACACACCTTACTCTGCTCAGCCTCCATTCTATGGATCTTCTCTTTCATCTTGATCGAGTCAAATTCCACCAAATCCCTCTCGTCCTGTAACTTCAACTTTTCTTTCGTCTCTGCGTCCAACTTTTTCTTCAGCGAGAGCACTTCTCGCTCCAGCGTGTTGACTGTTGTCTCCAAGTGCAATTTTTGCTCCCATTCCCGTTGAAATTTGAGTTTGTAGTCAAGACTGAGGTTCTTAATCTGTTCGGAGGCTCGTCTGTCTTTTTGCTCCTGAAGTATCTTGTGGCGAAGGTCACTCATCTCCTCCTCCAGTTCTTCGATCCTTTTGTCTCGTTTTTGCCGCGTGCTGAAATCTTTAACGCAAAATCCAAGACAGAAATCGGGAAAAGAGTTCAACGTTAATCGTATTGTCCACATGAAATTCACGGTAGGTAACGTGCAAAGCCAAGATGTTTGATGAAATTAATTTGTGCAACAAATCACCTCGTCTCCTTCCCAAGCTCATCTCTAAGATCTGTGATCTCACTCTCCATCTGAAATCTGAGCGTCTCCAACTGCTCCCGCTCCACGACAGCGTGGCCCAATCTCTTCCTTAGCTTATCCAGCTCAGACTCTAGTGATTTAGAATAGATATCCAGCTTGCTGTCTCCGGCCGGCTCGTCGAATAATTGCCTTCTGGTCTTTTCTAGCTCTTTCTTCAAAGTGTCTTCTTGTGATATGTGCCTGCACAATGAGTCTTTGTCAATTACGCAATATGGAACGAGGATGCATCTCTGCAATTGTAGACGGCTATGCCCAAGGGTCGAATAAAATTCTCACCGAAGCCAAATCGATTCGAAAATTCACCTCTCGATCTCCTTCGAAAGCTCCTCGCTCTTCCTTTGCTCCATTTCCATTCGCCTCTCAGACTCTCTCAGCGCATCTTGCAACTTGGCGCTTCTTTTCATCTTGTGCGGTCAGTATCCTAAACCACGGTTTCTAACGTGATCTTCACGTCAGATTACCGTAAAGATCCTTTTAAAAATCACCTCTGCGTCACATTTCTCTTCTGTTGAGGCGAGTCTCGCCTGCATGTTCTTTTTCTCTTGGTTACGTTGTTCCATCCGCTCATTCAATTGGTACAACACATCCTTATACTTGATCATGTCAGTTTATCTGGATAAGAAGACGAACAAACGAACCTGAGCCCTCTCCTTGTTCCTTTCATCCAGTTTCTCTTGTACTTCTTGCAACTCTCTACTCTGACCAATCTTATTCACATTTGATTTCCTCATCTCGAAATTCTCATTGTGTAACTCTTCGTTTTCTTTCCGCATTTCGGCGAGTCTGTTGAAATTCACAAAACAACACTTGTTTGCGTGATTTAGATATTGGGGGAATGTTGAATGATTCAAGTGGGTGCTGATCGTTTACCTCTCTTTTATCACGGATACCTCCGCCTCTAATGCTCTATTCTTTTCTGTAAGATTTTTGTATTGCGTGTGGTCGCTTGACATGTCTTCGTTTCTACAACGGTCAGGAGTGGAATTTGACTCGGTGTAAAACCGTGGAAGTGCGTATGAGTTGCGGTTTCATATCGTGATTTTTGCGTCAATTATGTTATTTATGTTATTCTTTTTGATTACCAGCTTGTAGAAAAGAATATGTACATACTTTTTTCGGAAATCGCTCAGGTTTGGGCTGTGCACTAAGGAAGGTGACCGGACAGGAGACTGAGGCCATGAATAGTCTGGAACGTTATTGAGAGAAGACAATTTCATGTGGATATCGTTCTCTGAAGGGAACTCCTTCGGAATGATTAGCATTGGAAATGATTGATGATTGATCATCACCTCATCTGAATCATTTTCTTCGGGTTCTGGTTCTTCTTCTGAATTCGATTCACTGTTTGCGTGAATTATGGACATCATGAGATGGCGACAAAAACATGCAGATTTTTGTAGCATCTTATGCACGATTTTTACAAAAATGAAAAAAGGATACCTATTTTCCACTGCGGCTATCGTTGGGGTAATTGCCCTGAAATCAGAACTTAGATTGAAGCTGTCCATGAGCTTCTCTGCATCACTCTGCATCTGTCAATATATGAAGGAGGATGGTGTCTGACCATTGATTGTGTTGAAACCACATCATCGTCCTCTTTTTTTGATAGAAAATCTGAAAAACTTCGCCGAGGCATCACAGTTTCTTTCTTCACTT
This sequence comes from Protostelium mycophagum, assembly GCA_002081555.1. Classification (NCBI taxonomy): domain Eukaryota; phylum Evosea; class Variosea; order Protosteliida; family Protosteliaceae; genus Protostelium; species Protostelium mycophagum. Next base: position 8,969 of record MZNV01002525.1, on the reverse strand, counting down.
GGATGATCAATGCTGCGTCCTCTGTCGGTGCTGTTGTGAAGAGTGAGCGATGAGTGTACAAAGAGGTCTCACCAGGTGCCGGAGGCTTCGTCTGTTTTGATGGAACACTGTCATCATCTTTTTTCACAATCTGTTACATTTCAGGAAACAAAGATCATTGTGGAATCGCACCTCCTGATGTGTTGTATCTTCAGCGTGATTCAGAAAAGGCTTCAAATCAGGTAATGATTGCGTTACGGTCTGCTTCTTGGCCATTCTCAACCTCAATGCTTCCACCGCAGAAAGAGGCTTCTTCACCTCTGCTTCTTTTGTCGCTACCTTGTCAGTCATTTGTAATAAAAATGATCACTACCCTCTACAGCCACCGGTGTTGCCGGCCTGCTAATCTGAGAAGCTGTTATGAAGCTTTCTAATTTTTAAGCAACAAACCTCCTCTTCTTCCATTTTCACTGGTGTCTGAGGCCTTTCTGTCGGTGTATCCTGCCCTGCCTTTTGAGTTCGCTCTGCGATCTGCCTTCTTAAAAGACCAACAGCGTCCATGTCTTCCACCAACCGTTGAAAATAATTCGAGCGCGGGTTATTTTTGGTTGTAGATTCCCAAATTCATTTAGCCACCATTTCTTTTTATTTTTACGCCTCACAACAGCCCATCTCATGCAAAATCATGTCCATGAATATTATGTCTTAAATATCTTGATGCTACAACACGGCTGTATTTCTTTTACGTGGATGATCATATCTTTCATCTCGATAATCCCTGTTTATTTTTGCATTAGTTGGCTTCGTTGGGGTCGTTCAAACCAATAAGAACTTTCTCCTCTTCTGTGAAGCAGTAGGGAGGCACCTCTGATCACACATCAATGAATTGTTTTTAATACATTAATAATTGTTTACCCAAGTTGTAAGGGGCGGGTCCCTGTCGGATACGTCCAGAGGTATCGTAGTGAGATCCGTGGCAAGGGCAGAACCAACCTTATATGATTAAGAATCTGAAATCACATTTCCACAAAAACCCACCTCCGTAATCTCCGGCATTGCTAAGAGGGACACAACCAAGATGGGTGCAAATACCGATCAAAATGAGCCACTCGGGCTTCTTCACACGGGTATCATCTTTGGCTGGATCAGGGAGTGCAATATCGTCTTCACTTCGTGCACGAGAGATCTCGGCCTCAGTTCTGTGCTTAACAAAAATAGGCTTTCCTCTCCATTGGAAAGTGCTGGTAACTCCCTCAGGAACTGTGGAGACATCGAGTTCAACATTGGCCAGAGCGAGCACATCGCTGGCAGGGGCGAGTGAACCTACACTTTTTCAGAGGGATCATCTCATGATTAAGAATAAAAAATGTGATTATTTACCAAGAATGGTCTGGACAAGGGACTTTCCAGCAGTGGCACCGATGGCAGAACCACTTCCAACCACTAAATAAGCAAATGCCTTGGAACCAGAGTTACCCTTGTGAGATCTAGCATCATCGAAGGAGTGAGTTGGGAAAGAATATTTGCTGAACTGCTGCCCACGCTCATATTGGCTACCACCTAATGAACTCAGGGGAGTCGAGATTAACTCGGGAATATGTATGATATCATTTTCACAGAACTCACCTTGGTATAGTCGGCTCTGAACCTTTGCGGGAGCTTGATGCAGTGTGGCAGTTGGTCTGCTGAACAATCTTTGTGCTTTCAGGACCTGCATCTTAGAAGCAGTTGACCGGGTTGCGGAGAGAGTTTTCTGGCGGTCGACACTTGTCGACAAAAGATCGTACTACAACGAGAAGAAAGTTTTCTTTCTTTTTTGGGAACTTGTGCGGAGTTGAAAGATTCAAAATGATGCATCACAGACGAATCTGATCAGTTGAACATATTCCTTGGTACTTATTAGATGATGATGTTGTAAAGCGTCACATGTTGAAATGACACCGTTTCGCGAAATTTTCTTGTTCTTTTTCCCTCTTCCACTTCAAGGAATGCCAAAAGATTCTTCTCTCCAACAAAACAATAACAAATAATCAACACAACGAATGATCAATTCATCGTGCCATCCTCGTCAAGATTTGGCAGTCAACAGAAACAGGTGTGTTTGAGTATTTTGAACATCTCTGACTAAAAATAGGTTCATATGCCTCCACTGTTGCCGGCACTGGAAGTCCTCATATGATTTCTGTGAGTTGGTGTAATACTGTCATCTGTGTTTACTGAATGCAGTGCACCCCAACATCATCTCTGCCGAGAGACAAGTGAATTGCGCTCTGTGCCACAAGAGTGCAATTAGAGTCGACCAGAATTTCAAAGTTCCAAAAGGCCAAGACAAAGCAGAGTGGATAGAATCTTATGAGATCTTGAAGGGAAGTGAAGACAGTCAAGAGGTAGAACGACATGATCTGTCATGGATTTGACATCTGACAGGAGGATGAACCAATATTGGAATCGCTTCAAGAGAGGTTGAGACAAAGTAGAAGAGAAGAAGGTGCAGAGAGGTAGAGCGCAAGATGAAAAACAAGCGGGATGGCAGCAACAAATGGTCAACAGATGACACCCGTGACACAGTTGTATACTCAAATGAAGGCAATCTTTTTCAAGAAACAGAATGAGAAGTCAACTATAGGGTGATCTTCTTTGATCCAACATTTCAGCTGCTGAGAGTTTGCTCAATAAATTGTTTTAGGATGTCCGACCCAGAATTGAGACAATAAATAATACACATTATACACTCCGTTTATAATAAGTCATCAACATACACGTCAAGATGCTGCAAACTTCCACCCATCATCTCGGGTTCGTTCGCAAGACCTGTCTCGGCAGCGATTATGCTGCATATCTCTGCAAACCTCGGTCGTTCTTCTGGTCTTCTCTTCCAACAGGCTGCCATGCATCAGAGGAGCCAAAAGATATAGACTCACCTTTAATCAGGTTTTCTAGCCAAGGAAGTGTCCTTGGAATACTCAACCTCTTGTTTTCTGTCACAACAGCAATCGCGACTTCAACAGGTGTCATGAAAGCCCAAGGTTGCGATTTTGTGAGTATCTCCCATATGACCACACTATGTCTGTTCAGAGTAAATATCAAATGATATCATACCCAAAAGAGAAGCTATCTGTCGCTTCCGAGTAGTGCCTAGCCGATATTGCTGGTTGATGTGAGTGTGATGAGAAATATAAATATAAAAAATCATAATTATATAAATATGCAGTGCGGACCTTCTGGCGCCATCCATTTAATTGGTCCGATGATGGTTTGTGTTGTTCCCACGATTGTGGTGTCTTCTTTCTGACGTGACATGCCAAAATCCGATACTTTGGCATCCAGATGTTTAGATAGCAGGATATTTCTCATGGCAAGATCCCTGTTACATTAATCAACAGTTTCATATGCCAGTTAAATACCTATGTATCACTCCCTCTTGGTGCAAGTGGTACATCCCAAGGGCAATGTCGTGTATAAACTTGATCTTCTGTTCTTGTTGCACTTCGTGCTTCATCATGTACTCTGAGATTTTTAAAATTATTTTTGATGAGAAGAAAACCTAGTAGAGACCCGCCTGCACAAAACTCACTGTGAAACTCAGTGATTAGACGGTGAAATACACTCACGTGATCATGGACAACGGATCCGGAGGAAATGTCACCCCTAAGCTAATGATGATTAGTTCATTTTTCCAAGCATGCCACTCACAATAACACGACATTCTGAGACGGTCAGATTGCATAAAGGCAGGATCATAGCTTACCGGATGAGCACGGAGTTTCCTCAATATGGACATTTCTCCCTGACATCTGGTCAGAAGCTTCTTAAAGCATCTCACAAACCATAAAATCCGTGAGTTGAGCCTGTGACACATGTTCCGACCTAATCTATATGTCGTCACTTTACTGTGTGAAGGGATGTGATCACCTGCTTTACCGCAACAGACACGCTCCTCCACTTGGCCCTGTAGACAACGCCATATCCCCCCGATCCGATTTTGACCAGATGTTTGAGCTCAGAGAAAGGGACCTATGTCATTCAGTACATCTTGGTATATTTCCACCCACAATAGATTTCTTTGCATCTCCCAGATTGACTTTTGAAAAGTCAATCGATATGAAACGGTTGCGCAAATGTTTGTTCAGAAGCTTTCTGCGGTAGAAAACCACTGTCAAGACCAAGGCCATGACAAGGAGGATGACACTCAACGACCCGACGCTGACGCCAACGATGAGCTTGATGTCTATGTGGCTGTCGTCTTTTTGTGGTTTGATACCGTCACTACTGCTGAGCACCTAAGAATGTCAAGATGTAAATCTTTAAATAAATGTAAACCTGGTAATCGTCTATATATGCCAAGGACCGTATGATCTGCACCGTTCGGTTTGCATCGGCTTCATTGATACTATCTACAGGTGGTGGTGCCACCAACAATCCCATAATGATACTGTTCGAAATCATACATTGCCCAAACCAATGAAAAACCTACCTGCCTGATCTGACACTGATAAGAGATAATCTCCCGCGAGTGATGTTGACTTTGTGTTCAAGAACCATCAAGAAGTTTTTCTCATCAAAAGATGCGATGTCACCCTTCAATACGAGAGTCATATTGCTCCATTCTTGGTCTCTCACTTGACATCTGGATGGCGTCACCTACGCATCGATATAATACATACACAGCATCACAGCGAAGGTAAGAGGACCAAGTGACTGGACACCTGAACGAATTGTTTCTCATGTTGCATTCCATCAGATCATTGGGGATGTGGTCATCCCATGACATTTCCGAGAATTTGTTGTGGCTCAAGTCGACTGTGTGGAGATTTTGCAAAGACATCAGCACAGGAGCCGAACCATTCATCATGTTGTTACTGACGTCGAGAACCTGTGATCACGTCAAATCTATCCATATGACATATTTACCTCGGATACTGTTGTGGCTGAGATTTAGATGGACTATAGAGTTCAGGGCATCAATAAAACTGGTGTTACTGGTGAACACGTTGCGGCTCAGATCGATCTCTTGTGGTCCGGAGAGAAATGATTGTATATGGCCTTCCAGAAGATTATTCTGCAATCTCAAGGACATCAATGTTCTTATGGAAAATAGCTCTTTGGGTAGTGTGCCATAGACTTGGTTGTGGGAGAGATCCAACACTGCTATCCTGTTCAAGTTTCCGATGTCAGATGTCATCGTCGTCATGATGTGGTTCCGAGACAAGTCAAGTGTCTGTTCCTGTCAAATTTGAAATTTCATGGTGTGACTCACCTCGAGATGGTTGAGAGTTGTGAGATCTGAGAGATCTACAAAAGAAAGATCTTTTCCCAAGAGATTATTGGACAGATTCAGCCGAAGAAGTGACGGCATTCTGCAACCTTTATTACCGAGAACTTTCAACTTGACTTACTGATCTTTGTTGAACATACTCAAAAATCCTCTACCACTCATCAAGTTATTCTGCAGATGACAATCCGTCATATAGGGCCAAGTCTTATCCGCTGAGGCCTGCCTTCGTTCAGAATTGCAAAGCGCGATATGCACTCACGAAATCGTCAAAACGGTTGTTTGATGCGACGAGGTGAATGATGGACTCTGGTAGATCTTTCATTATGGGACCTGAGAGCTTGTTGTGTGACACGTCAAGAACAAGCAAGACTTTCAGCCACTTGAAGACTCCTCTCTGCACTGGCTGGCCCATGAACTGGTTGTGAGACACATTCAACTGTGAAGGGATCAACAATCATTCTCCATGTGTCATACCAAAGTCATCTGCGACATTGCAATGAGGTTTGGCAGCTCCCCAGACAAATAATTGTCACTCAAATCTAGAGTATTGATCTGTCTCAATCTTTGCAAATCTGGCAGCAACCCGTGCAAGGAGTTGTTAGCTAGCGATAGTACCTTGACTATCACGCGTCAGAAATAATACCATAGAGGACATAATCACTCTGTGTGCATTCAGCAAGACTCTTTGGAACTTCTCCTGTCAAGTCATTGTGGTCTAAATTGACCTCAAGCAATGCATTAGTGCCACGAAAACTGGGCAAACTTCCAGACAGATGATTCCTGCACAATTTTAACTCTTGTATGTTGCTCGGAATGGCGGGAATCTACAATGCGTCATTACGAAAGATGACGTCATACACTATACCTTGCCGATGAGTTGATTGTAAGAAAGGTCGAGAACCCTCATGGACGCCAGATCTGAGATCTTGGGGATGGTGCCGACCAAATTGTTGTGGGCCAGATTGAGCAGCTCTATCTTGGTATGTAGTGTGGGAATTTCACCATTCAAAAAATTATTGTTCATCCTGACCCTCAGTAACTAGATCACGTAAGGGTTTTTGTTTCATAGTACACCTCACCTTTTGTGGAATTGGTGGTATTGAGCCGTTCAGAAGATTACCAGATAGAGATATTGTCTCTAGAACAGATTTTTCAACTGTAGGAAATTTGACTGTCCCGTTGAACTGGTTGTCATCTAGCACTGCATCTGTCAGCATATGTCTTCATGTGAATACTCACTTAATATTACAAGCGACGGTAAATCAACAATATTTTGTGGTATCTGCTACAGTTTTAGTGCCAATCTCCCTCATCAACAACAGATTTTTCAACTGTAGGAAATTTGACTGTCCCGTTGAACTGGTTGTCATCTAGCACTGCATCTGTCAGCATATGTCCTCATGTGAATACTCACTTAGTATTACAAGCGACGGTAAATCAACAATATTTTGTGGTATCTGCTACAGTTTTAGTGCCAATCTCCCTCATCAACCACGTTTATTTGCGTGCAGTGCGAATCAAATGCAAACAACATCGCAGGAATTGAATTCGCGGATTTCAGAGATTTGGTCTTGACGTAGGTGTCTGCGCAAGAAGAGACACTGAGAACGCACCTCTCCGCTCAGTAGATTGTGAGAGAGGTCGAGAATGGCCAGCTGGTCCAAATTCTTCCATGAATATGGGATCTCCCCGCTGAATTGGTTGTTACTCAGCGACAGATATTTTAGAGTGGTTAGATTTGATATGTATTCGGGGAGTAAACCTCCAAATTGATTTGCCTCAAAGTTGATCTGTACAGAATCAATTTGCAAACAATATATATATAAGATCTAGGGTTTAGAGTTTTGGTTCAGACTCGTTTGCATGCGTCAGGGTATTTACACGTGCGATAGAGCAGTATCACAATTGTGAGTTGTGTAACATCCAAAGCCTCACCTGCTCGATTTTCGTCCATTTTCGCATGTCAGGCAGACTTCCAGTTACAAATGTATTTGATATATCCACCTGAAGTCGGTCAGTGTCTCCCTGAGGATGTCCACGCACTCTCTTCAAGCTGACGCATTCGCTTATATCTGCTGGTATCTGGCCTCAAGCTGTATCACTTTCAGTGTTTGAAATCTTGCCAACATCACAAAAGAACGAATAAATTTATACAACTTTGTGTGCGCGATGATGAGTGTGTGAAGTTTGGAGCACGAAGAAAAGTCCAAGAGTCTCTCGCTTATCTGGTAATTCGAGGAGACGTCAAGATACTCCAGATCGGGCCACGATTGGAGCACTGAGTTTAGAGAGCCTATCTGATTGTTGCTGATGTCAAGCCAACGGATTTTTTTAAACTTTCCAAAACTGTCAGGTATCTACGATTGTGAATAACTCTGTGCTTCAAACTACTTGTACAATGAAGAATTATTCACGAAGTGAAAAAATGGATGTATTACCCCTCCTTCTATGCGGTTGTCGTTGACATCCAAATGTTGCAGATTTGGCATGCCTGCAGAAAAAGCGTTGGGCAAACTGCCGGATAATTGATTCCCACTAAGATTCAAGTATGTGAGATTCAAAAAATTCCATGTTAAAAGATCATTTGGTAGCGTGCCAGAAAGATTATTCCTTTGCAGATTGAGCTGAGTCACCTCGCCTGAAAAGATCAGCACATTTTAAATGAGATCTCATCTTGCCTTTGATACAGTGAACGTTCTCATAGAGGCACGGATCCAATTTCGTATCGTTCCATCCCTTTTGGCGGATCCATTGCGGGCCTTGATTTTCATCAGGTGATTTTGTACGCTGAAAGTGGTTTTACCGCGAAGTGCTTTATAAATCAAATGAAGGGCAACCGACTCTTCTTTTTTGAATGCATCAATTGCAACAAGGAAGCAGATGAAGAAGATGATCGGTTCCCGCATGTTTCGTGTTTGTGATCCAGAAAGCGAAAGAAAACAGGAGCGAAAGTTCCGTTGTTTCCCGGAAAATATTTTTGAAATTTCGTCAACTGACGCGCATGTCTTCACATTCACATCATCTTGATGTACAAGGACTTGATCTCTATCCCTTCAAAGCCACTAAAAAATCCTTCTGATGGTAGATCAATAAGTCGGGTGTCTTGTGGTGTGTGACGGCCAAAGCTCAAGGCTGTGACTACTCTTTGTTTTCAGGAATGCGTGTTTGTGATCCAGAAAGCGAAAGAAAACAGGAGCGAAAGTTCCGTTGTTTCCCGGAAAATATTTTTGAAATTTCGTCGACTGACGCGCATGTCTTCACATTCACATCATCTTGATGACAAGGACTTGATCACAGCCTTGAGCTTCGGCCACTAAAAAATCCTTCTGATGGTGGATCAATAAGTCGGGTGTCTTGAGGTGTGTGACGGCCAAAGCTCAAGGCTGTGTTACTCTTTGTTTTCATGAAATCGACAATGAAATGGTTCTATTTTACTATTTGGCTAGGAGAATTATGGAGGTTAAGAACTTAGTGTGGGTAGGAGTTGCTTTGAAAAAACATCTTAAAAAGATCACCCTCGAGCTGTTCAAATTAGACAAAACACGAGTATGGCTGTGAGTCTTCTTATTTGTTGGACCTCAGATTACAGGTCAGCACCGATATTTAAAATACAAAATTCTGCAATAAATTAATAAACTCGCGATTTAACTGCCGTTGTAGACTGCTCACAAATTTTCAGAAGAAACCGCGAACAGAAGAAACATCATCAACAATG
>KV921181.1:14949-30165 GCA_002081555.1 Protostelium mycophagum | reverse complement strand
GTAAACGCGCACGCGTAACTTCGCGAACTTTAATAAATAAACAACAACGTTAATTTAAACGTCGTTGCAACTTACGAATAAATTATATTAATTTATTCGTTCTTACATGTCATCGATGCCTGACACTTTGCACTATATGGTAGAGCATCACCTTTCTTTAGAAAAGACCCTTTTTTGGATTTTTGGATATAGATTCAAACTTAACCTATTCTGTCTTTATCTATTTTATTATTACTAAATTTATTTAATGTATCTGGCTGACTGTTTGTACAGAGAAATGTCATTTAGAATTAAAAGGATTCCAAATCATAGGCTTGAGGCTAATTTTGCAATTTTCCAGTCAAATTCCTCAGAATTCATCAATTGTCAACACCAAAACTTTGGCTGAGCCCTCACATTACCAATAACCAGTTGACACAACACAGGTATGCTGTCAGGATGAGCAACAGAGGACACGACTTAGATGCAGAGAGGATATGCAGAACACAGAGTATAATTTACAAGGAGCTGGATACACCACAACATCAGATCACGAGAATAAATGTTCTCCATGTGCATTTATATTTCGTCAGTGTGAACGCAAATGCGGGATGTGTTTGACGTTACACAAGAAACGTACCCGGAGAAAAAAAAGTTTTACAACGGCGAAACTCCGGTTGAAAACTCATAACTCCGGCACACACACATGCACATGAGCCATATGAAGCGAAAACAGAGGGATAAGACTCCTCCTGAGAACCCAAGATAAATGTTCTGCATGTGCATTTATATTTCGTCAGAGTGAGTGCGAACGCAAATGCGGGATGTGTTTGACGTTACACAAGAAACGTACCCGGGGAAAAAAAGTTTTACAGCGGCGAAACTCCGGTTGAAAATTCATAACTCCGGCACACACACATGCACATGAGCCATATGAAGCGAAAACAGAGGGATAAGACTCCTCCTGAGAACCCAAGAAACGATCGTATGGACGTTGTACCAGATTCAACTGAGGCAGATGATATTAAATCTGTAAGTCTAATTTTGTGTCCCTTTCTGATGTGAAAAGACCCTCTTCCTTTTTGGAGGACAATAAATCTTACAGAGTGGTCAGATAAAATCAAGAAATCGAGTAAAACGGTGGGTTGACATGTGAAATAAATGATCTCATGTTCGCTTAGAAACCACCAAATTGGCAAGAATACTGGAGAAAAGTTCAGTTGGCTTTGGTGGCTGTCGCTAGGTATGTTCGTTGTGACGTCATGAGGAACCATATTTCATTTTTACCTATCGTAAATCATTCAAAGCGGAATCAGATCATTTCGCAACAACAGCGCCACACCACTCATTTTCAATGTCGTATCAAAATGATCACGATCTGAGCCCCTCTGACCACATTTAGATGTGGACAAGATCAGATCACCAGCTTAAGGTTGAGTTCAAAGATGAGAGTCCCTTCGAGAGGTACTAACCTTGACTGTGCGGTCAGGACCATCACTCATCATTGTCCCAATCTAGAGGAGGTCAGTGTCTATGTCCATTTGAAGCACACAACAGCTGCTCTTGATGTGTTACAACAGTGTCTCTGTCTATTTTCTCTGCAGCTGTCAACGAAAAAATCAAAATAATATTATTAAATCTGACCATCTACAACGAAACTGACGTCATCAGATTGGACTCGCCTACTTTTATTTGAAAGAGAGCACCCTGCTCGACATGGTGGAGCAATTACCGAAACTCACCAGGATGTACTTCAAAGGCTCGCCTGTAAGTTCGAGAGTCCTCCAAGCTATCGGTAACAGAGGAACATGTGAAGTGAGTTTGCCACCGACTTTCCATGAAATTTCCATGAATTCTCTGACTCAATTGGAAATTTTAAATTTTATGGAAATTTTAAATTTTATGGAAATTTTAAATTTTATGGAAATTTTCGATCTTCAAATTCAAGTTTTATTTTTTTGAAATTTTTTTGATGCCTGAGTATTGTACAGCTTTTGGACCTCTCAGCACAAGGAAGGTCGGAAGACTCTCGCAGCAACAGCTGGATGCGCGGACTCCCATTCAGTGATGAAGCTTTTGTTTATTTCGGAGAAAAATGCCGGGACACGCTCAAATGCATTCGCCTCAACCAGACAACCTTTCAGAGCTCCGAAGTTCTTCAAACATTCTTCGCGGCGTGTAAGAACTTGGAAAGAGTTGCAGCCGGTGTTTCTGTCATCGATGATGACGCGATCGAGGTGAAGATGAGGCTTTTGTTGTCATGATGACATTATGATTACTTTATGATGTCATCATGACATTATGATGTCATCATGACAATCGAACTGATGATTGAGGATGTCGTAATGACATGTCCAGGTCTTGGTGCAGAATAATCCGAATCTGACACATATCAAGATATCTCTTTCAAAAGTGAGCCCTCACAATATTTTCAAATTTCAAATTGTGCCGCTTCGCGCCACATGCAAGATCGAACGTCTACAACGAATATTTTACTCATGTCGAAAGGTCAGCGACAGAGGACTTGACGCTATTGCCAGAAATTGTTACAATTTGGTGCATTTAGATGCAAGATTTAACGAGGGTACTACCGTGAATTCTCTCGTGGTGCTAACGAGAGGTGTATGCAAGAAGATGCAGGTGAAATTTCAATGAGATTTCGATGAAATCTCCTCATTTTTTTGACAATTGTAGATATTGTCAGTGTACTTGCCGAGTGTGCCTGCTAATCAATTAATTGATATCTTCACATCATTCCCCGAGCTCATCAAACTCAACCTCGCTCAGTAAGTATCCCTCTACACTGTTGTAGATACTCACATTACCATCTTCATGCCTGAAATCAAATTGATTGATACACAGGTCTCTATTAGACGATAATACACTTATAGAAATCGCAAAGACGAAGCCTCGGCTGTTCAGTTTAAATGTCAGTGAGACACAGCTCAGCAATGACGGAATAGGTCAGAAATTTCATCGATATTTCAGTGAAATTTCAGATCTTTGAGGAGGATCATGAAAATTCTGATTTATGCAGAGAGTTTGGAGAAATTCGAAAATTTGACGGAGCTTTCGATTGGTCTTGAGAGGGTCAGTATATTTCTGACAATCTACAACGCTGTAATGAGATGTCAACCACCTGCAGGTGAATGAGTCCACAATCAGAGTCATTCCGAAGTCTTGTCCAAAGTTGAAGATCTTGAGAGTCCATCAACAGTCATTTTCACACCAGGCCATCATTTCGATCATCAAGGTGATCTTCTTTATCACCAGACATCCATCATTATCAACATGGGATGAAATGACTAAATGATCCAGTCCATGTCCCATTTGATCGAGCTGGAGTTTATGTCTGAGGGAGACACACCTCTTAATGACATCTACGCAGCTGTAGAGAAGTACAATCCGAAGCTCAACTTGATCTGCATAGACGTAATGCGATCACGATGTTCTTCATTCTTGCATGCTGTGGCTTTGCCTACAATTGTGGTTGAAAAAGGTGCGGTTGTAACCGCAACAAAGTACGCTATGGAACCGCAAACATAAAGCGGGGTCAGCTTTTGACATAGACAGGAGGAAGACGACGACGACAGCTCCGGAACTGATCTCAGCAGCGATGATGAGGTGACGTCATCATTCTTTATCACGGCTATTACCGTGACTCTCGCGTCAACATACCGCGATTCTGACCCCTTTAGAATGAAGAAGAGGAGGCCATTCGGCGATTCCACGATCAAGCCGAAGAGGAGGCCGCAAGAGATGCAGCCGAAGGACACCCAGGACAACAACAATCAGACGCACAACAACAATAGACAGAAATAAATACGACTACGTTGATGACTCTATATAGCAGCTCTTCACCATCTGTAGGAAGTCAGCTTCGTGTTGTTGTCGGGCTGTTCAGTGAATTTGGCTGGGAACAATTTGCGATGGTGTCATGACCGACATGATTCATTCACCTGATCATCATTTTGGTGATGCTTCTGTTGAAGCAATGAATTCAAAAACAGCCTATGGATGATTAAGCTCGAGGTCTGCCACATCTGCAGCACACAGGGTGTTAGACAGACCAAAAAATCACTTTCCCTTTATAACCAGGTTTGCTTCCAGCGGAACGCACGGTAAGTTCACGTGAATCTACGCGGTAATTTCTGTCATAATTTGATTTCGATTTATTTGACAAACGTCAAATACGGTTTTGCATTTGACAGTTTAAACCGTGATACTCCGATCTTATCTTACCGAGATTCTGCGGTAAGATACCGTGAAACTGCCGTGCCGGCCAAGGCTGATTGCAGCGTTCATTCTTTCCAAACGCGAACATGCGTGCGGCTCAGCTCTTCTTTCTAGTGGCTTTCTGTTGCGTTGCAGCCCAACAGCCAACCCCAGTCCCAAGTATGGACATACTTTTTCATTTCGATCATCATTTAATCCGTTCCAGCCACTTTATCAGTGCAAGCACAGTTTAGAGATGTATGGCCATGCAGCAACTTTAAAAATTGTGGAACAGACATCAATCCCAAAGTAGACTGCTCGAAATACAGATGCCACCCCGATTTCGAGAGATATCTGGGAGATGATCGCAACATGGTGAACTCTGTCCTAGCTGCTGATGGACTTCCAACACTTAACTTGGCCTCTCCACACCCAAGTGTTACTGACGCCAACACACTCTACGCTTTCTATCACGATCTGTAAGATGATTTATTTCAATGTCCATGATGCTAATCGGAGCCCAGGTGGCCTAACGGAACAGCTACAGGATACACTATTTATGTTCCTAAGAACATCACACTCACACAACTTAACCCCGGATGCAACACCACCCTCACACCGGGTTGTGACAGAGTCTTCCAAGGAAATTTCCAAGACTTCTTCGGGTTGGACGGACTCGGTTTCGGGTGGGTCCACTTTCTCCATGATGCTTCTCCATCTTCTTCTCCATGATGACACGTGATATCGGGCTTTCGGGCCGATATCGGGGCTTGCGATTCTTTGCGACGATGAAGATGTATATCTTACGATTCCAGAAATTACGTGGACAACAACGGGGGTAAATGGAATCGAAACTTCGCCTTCACTATGATGTTTGTCAGCATCTTTCAATACAGCGGCGGAGAGAAATTCGAATTCGTCGGAGACGATGACGTGTGGTGAGTGTCATTCTGACGTTTTGACATATGATGACGTCATAGGGTGTACATTAATGGAAAGCTGGTGGTCGACTTGGGAGGTATCCACGGAGCCCAGGGAATGACTGTCGACATCGACAAGTTGGGTCTTACCAAGGGAAATGGTTACGACTTTAGAATCTTCTACAACGAGAGGCACACCTCTCAATCCACATTGTGAGTATTTATATAATTTATTTCACTGAATCTTGCAGCAAGATGACCACATCGCTGGCTCTGCAATGTCCTTACATCGACCACTGCAGTAAGTGGACATTATATTATTTACGTTAATTCGTTGTGGGATCTACAACTCAACGATATCTCGGAGATCCTTCAGATCGATCTGACAGATGACAGATGTCTGTGGTGGTAATGGCCAGTCCTGCTGCAAGGGATGCACTGCCCCCGACGCCTGCACTATCGCTTCATGCGGTGTCTTCAGCGGTAAGCCAAAATTTTCCCGCCATTTCGTCCTGAATTTTCTCAGAAAAATGCGAGACTAAACCGCTGGTCTGCGATACCTCCATAGACAACAAGTGTTACAACACCGTCTGTGACAAGCAAAAAGGATGTGTGATCGTGAAGACCAACTGTGACGACAACAACCCGTGCACTCTGGACAACTGCTTCAACTCTACTGGCTGCTCCAACATTCAAAAGCCTGACAACAACCCCTGCACCAACGATGTGTGCACACCAACAGGCATGGACTATCCCGACAAATGTGACACCACATCGGACAAGTGCACACAGAGGTGCTACAACGTTGTCGATCGCGATTTTTGACTCGTTGTAGATGGTGTGATAACGGCAACTGTCGTGTTGCCACCAAGCAATGCCCTGATACCGCCTGTGGCATCCAAGGAGTCTGTGTCCCCGCAACTGGAGAATGCTCTTACCAGAATAGACAGTGCTCAAATCCTGACCCCTGCCAGGTATTTTAAAAATTCCATCTACAACTGTAATATATTTCCAATAAAATGTTGGCGATATATCCGGAGAGTAGTTGTTGGTACTGAATCAACCAGGAGAGCCGCTGCGATGCCACGTATGGATGTGTTTCTTCAACGAAGCAATGCACACCATCCACTGCCCAATGCACGGTGAACACCTGTATGGGCGGAACCTGTAAGGAGGTTCTGACCGCCAGCGCCGATTGCAAGCTTTGCGATGATAGTTGTAAGTCCGACAACTGCATGACTAAAACTTGCAATTTCACCATCGGAAAGTGCGTAGAGACACCCAAATGCCCCGCCCTAAACCTCTGCAACAACCAGACTTGCGATCTTAATACTGGAAAATGCACGGTGAGTGACCTTTTGACAGCTGTCACATATGATGTCATAATGACACTTTGACAGGTTGTCACTACGGACTGCTCGTCTTTTGGCGACGTCTGTAACCCTGGTACCTGCGATGTCTCGACTGGAAAATGCGCCAAGAAACCAAGCGTCTGCGACGACGGCAGTTTATGCACGACCGACTCTTGTACTGTGGCTGCCAATGGAACCGCCATGTGCACAAACACTCCTACATGTCCTTCCACCTTCTGCAATGCGACAACTTGCAACCCCAAGACCGGAGTTTGTAACTTCGAACTCGCCAAATGTGACTCCGGAAACCTCTGCGCACCAGGTAATTTCCTCGAAATTTCCGAGAAATTTCGAGTGCTAAACTCGTCAGCACACTGTGATATCGCAACTGACAAGTGTGTCACTCTTCCACTTCCATGTGATGACGGAATTGCCTGTACCACAGACGATTGTGATAGAACTACTGGAGCTTGTACCCACAAGAGTAACTGTAACGATGGCAGCAACTGCACAGTTGACACATGTCTTCCGTCAGGAAACTGCAGTTTTGTAGATCTTCCGATCTATTCTAATGCCTCGAACTTGTGTCAGCTGTGGTACTGCGACAGAGTACTCGGAAATATAAGTACTCCTCTCGTGTGCTACCCCGAGAACAACTGTGAATGCCAGGTCGACAAAGGTAGATTTTTCATGTGTTATATTCGTTACCGCAAAGTTTGTGGTCTCTTAACGAGAGTCGCACGGTTGCAAACATCGAAAGTGTCTTAAAACACCAAACCACCACAAAAAATATTGTTGTTGAAACTTATTGTAACTCTTAAAAGGATGCGTCTGCAAGGCTTTCCCCCTAAGCCCCGCCGCAATCGCTGGAATATCCGCTGGAGCAGTCGCCGGTATTGCCGTCGGTACGTACAAAACGTCACGTGTCAGACGATGACATTTGACAGGTGCCGCCGCTGGTGCCGCTCTACTTGGTTTTGGAGCTAAGAAAGGTTTCGACGCGTACCAAGCTGGAGCCATGGCGAGTGCAACTGTGATGAATAATCCTCTGCACGAAGGACCAGCCAACGATTTTGTGAATCCTGCGTACGAGGGCCAGGCTTGATAATTATAAAATAAAATGGAGTAGAATAGTTTCTTTCTGTTCCTCGTGTCTGGCGGTTTGCAAAGCCCTGAAATACGTCAAAAGTTTGCCATTCGGAGCTTTCAATTTCCCCGATGGGATTGCACCGGGGATTTTGAAATCTCCGAGATGGTTTCCGCCCTTGCAAAACACACTATCTATCGTCACAACACTATATCACGATGGGTAAAGACAAGAGCAAGAGCGAAACTGGCGAGAAAGCTTTCAACAGGCTCCCTCTTGAATTTCAATGGACACCTGAACTCGATGAAGATCACATTTTTCCCAAAGAGAGAGAGATGATTGAGGAGATCAGAAGACATTTCAAGGGAGAGATCGACTATTGGAGCGATAAGATGGTTTTGTACTTTCTGTTTGCTAGAAGAAACCAGGTAATTGATTGTACATTCGAACCATACCTGACATGTGCGCAGCTTCAACCTGCAATCGATTTAGTCGCAAGGAACATTGCTCAATTCAAGGTGTCTGACCTTCATGATGAATCACCCGTTAGACTCATGTGTTCATAGGAACTCGATCTCTTTGGAAGGCGTATCACTCTAACAGACGTCCCCGATGTCAGTGAACAGTTCATGTACTTTCAAGGAAATATGGATGTCTATGACCTACAAATCGTATATCTGTGCATCAACCACACTCCCACGAAGATCTCAAAAGTAATCGCTTCATTTTATTTCTCGATTCAAGTTGACATATGCAGAAAGGAACATATCCACTCTTTAGTTATGAGGTTCAATACTTCACAGATGTTAACCCCGTGAAAACTCTACGTAATGGGTTGTTGATGATTGCGAACTTTGAGCACGCATGTGAGATGTATTTTCTGGAACATTTTGTACATTCATAGATGTCGACAAACATCCACACGTCGACACGTTTATGACATCTTCTTCAGCATTGAAACACATGGACAACAGTTCCGAAAGCAAAGAGGTTGTTAGATGCATGGCCGACCTCTTTCCAAGAAGGATCAGGCAGTTCGCAGTTGTCAATGCTGGCACTGTCTTCAAGATCATCTTCAAAGTGGCAAAACTCATCATGCCGGTACGTCATCATGTGACGGAGTTATGCTGACGAGTGCCAGAAAAAGCTGACAAAAAGGGTGACCACCGCAAGTGACACCCAACTGAAGGAGGTGAGCACACTTTTTGGTTTTTCATGATATCGCGTGATCAAAGAAAGTCCTTTGAATACATTTCTATGCAACTGTCTACAGTACAGCATATTCATAACTACACAGCTGGTGAGCGAGGACCAATTGCCTCAATCTTTGGGTGGGAAGGCAATTTTGACAGAAGAGTTGTTCATGCAACAAATGAGAGACTACGATGACGAGTTCAACAAAAGCTCTCAATAAACGAATGTTCTGAAAAGTATATACCATCCCGCACTTTTTGACAAAATTTGTCGACATTGTACATCATCCCAGTCCACGTGATATAAGACGGACGGTTATCTACTCATTCAGATGATTGAAATGGAGGTATGATTGTACTCCATGACCGTCCATCTGATGAAAATATTGTTCACCTGATCAAGTGAACAGACACGCAGCTGTCATCTCTTCTCAGAAAATTTGAAGGATGCGTAGTATTTTCAAGAGTCACGTGACTACTTCTGCTGTCAGCGATGTTCACTGAACATTGAAGAACACATACATCCGAAGACATCTGGCCTCCAGAGAGGCTAATACCTCTATAACGAGATATCATGAATGAGACAGTCTACAATTCTACCTATATCACTCCCTCTACCACAGATGATGATGTGCCAGATTACATAGAGGATGGATTTCAGATAGAGGGATTTGGAATTACTCTGATTGTCTCAGCTATTTTCGGATCTCTCTTCATGATGCTCTTTTATTTTGGCAGAATGAAATGGAAATGGTACTATCAGCCCAAATCAACCCTCTTCTATAAGTGAGCTATCTTTACTCTTCGATTGAAAACCAGATCAAAAGAGAATTGCTTTGTGATCACGGATTACCGAAAGTCTCACTTCATTTTTGAAGCTGATTTGATCTGATTGTTACAGAGAAAAATCTTGGGCTATTAAAGCAGAGGTGGCCGATACTTGGTTTTCGTGGCTCATTTTTTTGTATCAACATGACGAGAGGGATCTATATGAACAGAAGGGAGGATATGACTGCATCATTTACCTCAGGTGAAAAGATGATCCTCCGACGACACAGATCATGTAAATAATGACTCAACAGAACAGATTCTTGAAGAGCTGTATCTATTTGTTCTGTATGTTCACTTTTTGGGGGCTTGTAGTCATTCTTCCCGTCAACTTTACTGGACCTGTAAGCTATGTCTAAATATAATATTTTTGATTTATTGCATATTGATTTAACGAGATGAACAATCATCTTTTGACTCGTTGTAGAATAAAGATCTGCCCCCTAGTGACCCACAATCTACATCCGGAAATTCTATTTATGGAATGGCGAATCTTGAGACGAGTGAGTTTTCATCGAAATTTCAAGATTCTGACAGTTGTAGATTCACCCAGATTGCATCTGCACGCCTTCAGTTTGTTTTTATTTTCAGCGTCTATTTATTACATGCAGTGGCGTATGTACAGAACGGTGATCTATTTTTAGAATCATATTTTATTTTTTGGTTGACATGGCAACGCGGTAAGATCAACGCACGAGCCACGGTAATTCGTGATGGACGAAGTCCACGTAAAACTCCACGGAGTCCTCCAAACAAGATTTCTCGCTGATTTATTTTTAGGCCATAGAGTTGAATGTTCTGGAACATTCCAAGAATAATCTGAGAGCTAGAACTGTCATGGTAACAGAGATGAATTACAGAACGTGCAGGTCAGTCTCACAATATCGATATTTCAAGATTCAAAATTTGAATTTCCCGCCAAAACCCACCCAAAATTTTTCCGAAGAATTTATATTTTTCCAGGAACAACGCCTCCATGTTTGAAGCATTTCATCACATATACCGAAAGTCCGTATTAATGGCCCAGACTGTTCCTAAAAATAGATCTCTCCACGAACTCGTGGAGAATAGAGATAAATTGGTGCGAGCTTTCAGACAGACGGCCGAAGATTACGTCAAGGCGGGGGCGACCACGAGGCCGATCTTGCACATCGGACATTTGTTGCAGCTAGACCTGCCCAAGTCAGTCTGGGCTTCTCTGCAGAACCAAGGGGTGAGTTGTAGAGGGTCATTTTTTTCTGAAAAATTTCTGAATATGAAAATTTCCCATGGTGGTGTTTTCTTTGTAGCTAGAAAATCAAAATGAGATTTGAATTATTTTTGTCAGGTTGTAGATTGATTTATTTATAGATGAAACGATTTTACAATTCTTTGACAAAAGGAAAATTGAATTTCGGGCGAGATAAGAGTAAGTTTTGGATTTATTTCTTTGCGACACAGGTCTCTGCATGATCTATAAATAGCTTACATATTGAAATTTTGGCGCGAAAGTGCTGAAGGTGTATACAGGGGGTCCGATGCAACGCAGAGAAGAGCAGGTGTGTTTATTTTTTTCAAAAGATGGCACGAGGTTATGTCAAATTTATCTCGTACGAAGTCGTTGTAGATGGAAAAATCCCCTGCACAAATTTTTGGGCATTTTATATTTCATCTCTGAAAATCTCAATAATTTCGAATTATTATTATCAAGCATATTAATTATTTAAATTTATTCTTATTATTATTATTTAAATTTATAAAATTCAGGCCGAAAATCGAGAACACCTGACAACACTGTCATCAGTCAACCTGTCAGATGATTTAGAGATGGGTATACAAATGAGGGCAAGTAGCGCGTTGTAGATGCACTCGAAATTTCGCTGAAATTTCGTAGGATTTAACGGATAAATTGGAGGGCGAGGAGGCCGATCTTGATGAGGTATTTTAATTATTTAAATTTGAAAGAAAGATATTTTTCACATTTTTTGTCAGAAAATTGATCTTTTGATGACGTCATGATGACGTGGCATGACAGGTAGATCTACCAGGTCTGAAAGAGACACCCAACAGGATGATCCAGAATCTATATTTAGCACAAGAGAGGAAACTATGGAAGAAATATTCCGGCAAACATGCAGAGGTTTCAATTTTATAATATTTTATAATTATATTTTATGTCTAAATCCAAAAAGTTTTGAAAGTTTTGACAAATGTGAAATTCTCAAACAAAAATTTTTCGTTTCTCAACTTTATTCCGAAATAAATATAAATACCAGAAGAATTTATAAAAAATGATGAGAAAACACCATGAAAAATATCACTCATCACATATTTTGTAAAGAATGAAATTTTTTTCTGAATAAATTCGAATTCAAAAAAACATCAAAAAAAATATTTGTAATTCTACTGAATTAAAGTAGAGGGACAGACAGATGGCCGCACTGCTGGTGGAACCTTCGGACTTGGAGGAAATCGAATTGACTGATGACTATTTTCATATGCCGGATCCACTTCCTTTGGAACAGAAGGAGCCGCATGGCTTAGATATGCTCGATTTTTATGAGGTTTTTATTAGACATTCGCGATGAAAATTTTTATGTTTGTTTATTTAATTGAGTCGAAACTTTCATTCGAACATTTGGTCTCTTTATTTTTTTAAATTTTTAATTTAAAATTTTTGAAATTTTTATTTTTTATATTTCTATTTTTATATTTATTTTTTATTTCGTGTGTAAAATTTGTTTTTCGGTTCTTCACCAGAAATAAAATCGTGAAGTTATCCTAAAATATAAATCAAGAATTTCAAGTCGAAGAGAGTGATGACGTCATGTACAGGCAGCCATCGAGGCCGTCGACAAAAAGATCAAAAAAAAGCAGAGAAAAGTGAATCAGTCCCTCATGGCAGCTCCTCACACCGATCTAGTCGCCCAAACACAGCATAACGTAATTAAATTCAAATGAATTTCCCAAAAATCCAAAAAAATCATCGTGAAATGACGGTGACATTGTGGTGACATACCTGAAATTTCCCAACAAAAGATGGAAATTTCATTGAAAATTCTCAGATTAATCATAAAAAAGTCAGTATGACCCGTGTTGGCTTTGTGACGTTTAAATACGTGTCAGTGGCACAATGTTGTGCACAAAGTCGACATTCCGGGTACAATAAGAGATTCGTCACTTCGATTGCTCCAGACACAAAGGTACGTAAACCGAAATTCTGAAGAGATCTCGGTGAACGAAAAACTCTACCAAAAATATTTTTAAAAATGTAATAAAATCTCATTTAAAATAAAAATAAAAATATAAATAATAAATCATTTCAGGATATTGAGTGGAAAAACCTCTCATATCGTTACAACAACCAATTCATTAGAGGTGTCATTGTTGCTGCCGCTTTGGTTGGTCTTTTCGCCTTTTATACGGTGCCCGTCACTGCCATCTCCGCCTTCACCAATTTATGTAGGCCGAAGTTTCGTTTATTCTATTATGGGTTTCGTTCTCAACGATTTAACCTTAACGTGATGATCACGTGCGTTACCGTGTGAAGTCACGTTACGTTAAAAAAGTTGACAGTCACGGTTGTTACCCTCAATCATCACGATAAGAATGTCGAACTTTTGCGTTTTCCCGCGCGATTGATAATTCAATTTTTTTAAAAAATAAACACTTCTGTTTGAAATTGACAAAGATCACAAACCCATAATAGTAAGCATTCCAAGCTCAATATAAATAGCCTACCTTGGCACCATCGACTTTCTGAAACCGGCCGTGGAATTCCTACGAAAAAATTATTATTTAGGCGGGGTCATCGGTGGGTTTCTGCCCACTTTGACTCTGCAATTATTCATGGCCTTTTTACCTGTAGTATTGACCTTTATCATGAAGCACGGTGAGAGTTTGCACTAATATTTTTTTGCACGATTAATGTTAAATGTAAAAAAATCATCACAACTCAATGATTATTGGGTAGAGGTACCGAGGTATTCGTACGACGTCGACATTGTAAAGACGTCTTTACGGCTAAAAATACATTCCACTGTCTCAAAACAAAAGCACGATTGCAAATCCTCGAAAAAGAATTTCCTGACGGTCAACTCTTCTCCCATAATTACAACTGAGTATATTCAGCCAAATATTATAAAAAGACGGAGCTTGAGATGGGCGTCATAAAGGCCTTTTGGGTCTTTTTACTACTCAACGTCTTCTTGGTGACAGCCATCACTGGAACCATTTTCCAAGTGATTGGACAGGTCCGTGTCAATTTTTTCAAAGATTTTTTCATGTTGATAAAAGACTATAATTGTATAACAGAAATGTTGCAGAAAATTCTAAATCTCATTCAAAATGCATAGTCATCGCAGCTCCGCACCAAAATAATACGAATTCGTAAAGAGATAACCATATAATAATTAGATATATATAAAATCATAATTTTATAAAAATATATATATATTAATAGAATATGTTAATGGAGAGAAGGTTTTGGACCAACCGGGGCTCATCATTCAACTGCTCTCCAATGCATTACCGACGCAAGCCGAGTTTTTCGTCGAATACATGATCATCTCCACCTTCAGTGAGTCATTCTACATCGTTGTAGATCGGATTTTCGATCCTATTCAACTGAAAATAATCTCAAATGAACGAAAAATGCTGGAAATAATATTGAATAAAATAGTTCAATACCCCTACAATTTAAGTCGAGGACTTGATTTTGTTTGGATCCAAATCAGGTGTTGGGCCCTCTCAAGACACCAAGTGACCAGAAGGATGGTGAAATTTCCACGAAATTTCATTATTTCGACAATCTACAACGAGACAGCTCATTGAAATGTGACAGATCAGGATGGAGAAAGAGAATCCACTGTCTCAAAACAAAAGCACGATTGCAAATCCTCGAAAAAGAATTTCCTGACGGTCAACTCTTCTCCCATAATTACAACTGAGTATATTCAGCCAAATATTATAAAAAGACGGAGCTTGAGATGGGCGTCATAAAGGCCTTTTGGGTCTTTTTACTACTCAACGTCTTCTTGGTGACAGCCATCACTGGAACCATTTTCCAAGTGATTGGACAGGTCCGTGTCAATTTTTTCAAAGATTTTTTCATGTTGATAAAAGACTATAATTGTATAACAGAAATGTTGCAGAAAATTCTAAATCTCATTCAAAATGCATAGTCATCGCAGCTCCGCACCAAAATAATACGAATTCGTAAAGAGATAACCATATAATAATTAGATATATATAAAATCATAATTTTATAAAAATATATATATATTAATAGAATATGTTAATGGAGAGAAGGTTTTGGACCAACCGGGGCTCATCATTCAACTGCTCTCCAATGCATTACCGACGCAAGCCGAGTTTTTCGTCGAATACATGATCATCTCCACCTTCAGTGAGTCATTCTACATCGTTGTAGATCGGATTTTCGATCCTATTCAACTGAAAATAATCTCAAATGAACGAAAAATGCTGGAAATAATATTGAATAAAATAGTTCAATACCCCTACAATTTAAGTCGAGGACTTGATTTTGTTTGGATCCAAATCAGGTGTTGGGCCCTCTCAAGACACCAAGTGACCAGAAGGATGGTGAAATTTCCACGAAATTTCATTATTTCGACAATCTACAACGAGACAG
This sequence comes from Protostelium mycophagum, assembly GCA_002081555.1. Classification (NCBI taxonomy): domain Eukaryota; phylum Evosea; class Variosea; order Protosteliida; family Protosteliaceae; genus Protostelium; species Protostelium mycophagum. Next base: position 14,959 of record KV921181.1, on the reverse strand, counting down.
CTCATTGAAA
>KV921181.1:0-12839 GCA_002081555.1 Protostelium mycophagum | reverse complement strand
CTATTTTTAGAATTATATTTTTCTGACGCGTTGTAGTCGGTCGTGGAGAAGACATCTCTGGGTGTCGCTTTGCAGACACTCACAGCAGTCGGGAAGTTCATGAGAAAGGCTGTAGCACAAGGAAAGCAATTAGATAAGTTGACAAAAGGTTCACTTGAAAAATCAGCCTACAAGAAATCCCCCAGCCGTAAGTGCCACCCGTGTCACCTTGACATCTGACATCTGACGTATCTGACACGTGTCAGTGAAGAGTCCGAGGTCATTCAGCCCGACGCCTTCCAAGTTGAAGAGAGGATCTAAAAGCACCGCGGACACGAATTCCGCGAAAAACGAGGATACAGGTTCACTGAAAAATGACACCGAAAACGCAAACAGCAGCATCGGCGATGATGATCCCGATGACGATCAAGATCTGACGGAAAGCGATACGGATACAGAGACAGACGAGGAGGTATGTCTTTATCTCTTGTTGGTTGCTTTAGAGTTGTCAGAGTGTAGCAATTTCAGAGTGTATTTCATTTGCAGCAAAGCTGCAAACCACAAAAACATGCTCAAAACACCAGCAAAACTTTGAAAGATGCATCTCTGCCGCTTTGCAAATACGATACTACTTGATAACTCCAATGTTTTGTTTCTCATGTCTTAGACCCCTGAAGATTCATGTGAAATATTTAATTGTAATATTGGACAACTTGTGGCAAGCTATAGAAGTGAGGTACTAACATGATCAGGATTATCGCAAGAAAGATTGACACAGGCAAACAAGAGGACCTGTGAAGAGTCTATAAGTTTAGCCTCAGGAGTTTGAAAGATGCATCTCTGCCGCTTTGCAAATACGATACTACTTGATAACTCCAATGTTTTGTTTCTCATGTCTTAGACCCTGAAGATTCATGTGAAATATTTAATTGTAATATTGGACAACTTGTGGCAAGCTATAGAAGTAAGGTACTAACATGATCAGGATTATCGCAAGAAAGATTGACACAGGCAAACAAGAGGACCTGTGAAGAGTCTACAATTTAGCTTCAGGAGTGGGAGGAATAAATAACCTTTACGAGAATATGTTTTTATACTTTTCAAGATCATCTTTTGGAGTTCTGTTGTCTTTTGTCTTGGAGAAATACAGAAACATCACTCATGTATTCATTTTTCAACTAGAATGGATCTTCAGAAAAGCAACTGAATTGTGCATTGGCAACAGCTTCAACACGCAGATGATCTATTGGCAAAATGACCGGGTGACAATGTTGTTGTATATACATTGAACAGAAACACAGAAATACGGCATATTACAGAGTTTGAGGTCAGGTATTATCCTCTTTATGATGGTGTTTCAAAAATAGTTGAGAGCACTCATTGCTCTGAGAACAACGATCTATTCTTCCTTGTGCGCCGCCATTGATGCGATTACCTCAATGATGGACGACATTGATCATACAGCCTTGAATAAAAATCATCTCGATATTTCCGTGCGTAGGATATGATGGCAATGTCCGTGATGATTTCAATAGCCTTGGACTGAGCTAGATCCACCATATCATCCAAATCCGGCTGTATGCTGTCAGTGGTGACTCGATTCGACCACGATCACCTCTTTCATCTTCGCATTCGCTTGTTGGTCATCCCAATGCTCATCACTTTTTGTGAAGAACTTCAGAGGCGGATCTGTCTCTTCATTCCAATTTTCATCTAGCGAATCCTCAAACTCCTCTTCACAGAGTGCAGATTCCTCTTGATATAAGTGCGTGTCAATCCCCCCGCAAAGTGTCTGGTATTTCTCATCTACACCGATGCATAGTCTTCCAATTCTCGGGATCAAACCTATCCGATACACGGAGAATCCCGGACGGAACATATAAGGTAGGTTCATGATGTCATCAGATGACTGTACCAGTCATTTAGTCTTCCAAAATAACAAACTCACCACTTTCTTGGGTTTGTCATAGAATTTCAACTCGACATGATTGGTGCAAAACTGCAACAATTGTCCTTCTACATCACTGTACAGACACTCTGAAGCACCAGGCACCAGTTGTAGAACTTCTCTGACACTAAGCCCTGCAGCCTCACCACTAGTATGTTCGTCCTCCTCTTATTATCATATCAATTAATGATGTAGATGCACCAACAACACTTCTTTTGACGACTTACCAGCATATACATTTTCGTTTCCGTTTATCTCTTGCCCTGGTCTCGGTGCTGCTTTTTCCACTTGCTGACTTGTCTTCTTTAGCATCATCATCCCGCCCATCATGAATGAATTCTTCTCTTTCACACTCCAGAAGATGCAACTGCTTGCGTTCTTGATCATCTGTCTTAGACGTCATTACGTCTCGATGATCTGTGGATTCGCTGGACATCTTTCCTCCAATGCAAATGCTTGCCACTGTAAATTAAGAGTGCTTATCAAGGGCCAATCGTTAACGACTTCCTCTGAAATGGCAAAAAGGGATTTTCCCTCGTTGTAGACTACCAGAATATCTCACCATTTGTTTGAAATAAACATTCGCATAACTTATTTATGTAATGTCGATCAATCAGCAACCTTCTCGTGAAAGTGCACTGGTCAATCGTCAGGAGGCCGTCTCTCATCACACTTTGTCATGTGTACATGAATTTAATGTAACCTCCAAATCTCAAAACCTTCACAAAATTGAGTACAAATATATATAATAAATTCTTTGATGAAAATAATATTGCACGGTAGCAACACGTTAAGTCCATGGCAAAAGCTTAATTTTTTCATTAACTAACGTGTGTTCTTACCGCAAGTGGGCATTTGAGTCCTCGTGCGGTATGTTGTATGTACATAAAACTCACGAATAATCGTAAGTCGAACATTGCCCAAATCAAAGGGAGGTTGGTCATCGAGTTCACCAGTCCTTTTTGCGTTAAGAACCGCGGCCTCATATAACCTTGATCTTAAGTAGGACGGTAACAGACCGTGTTCAGCACGGTTCTTAACGGTCGACTGAACGGAAAATTCATTTAAGCTGACATCGGAGATGCGGTTAAAATAATCGGAACATTACGAAGGCACGGAGTTTTGATACGAACAAACTGTTGAGAAAGAGCTTCTGAATAATTCCTCACACGGAAAGAACATGCTTCCCATCGGCCATCCAGGAGGTCTTCCTCCGCCCTCTTTAATCAACTTATCCAACAATAACAACAACAATAACAACAATAATGCTCAGACACAGAATGATTTATGGACAAATTACATGTCGGACGTCATCACTCCAACACCGCCTGCTATGGCTCCTCTTCATAATCTAACTGATCCAAGGTAATCCATTCTAGATTTTAATTTAATCATCCATTCCTTCAATTTCGAAGTTCGTAACTCTTCTATATTATTATCAGAGTACTCTTAGCATAGATGTCATAACCATCTCCAGATTTCATCTCGATTGTCCAGAAGACATTGTGTGGATCCCCTCCGATCAGACAATTCACTGGGGCAAAAGACCAAACGACGTCTATCCAAAAGTTAGAATGATGAGAAAAGAAGACATCACCAACATACCGCGCGGTTCGAGATTAGTCGCCAAACTGTGCTTCTGTGAATGGAGTTGGGATGAGGACAGAGGAACCTCCATAGAAGATGGAAATGTGAATCCTGCCGAGAAGCTAATGAGGCCAGGTGATTATTCATGCATTGCTAGTTTCGATCGTGGATGATGTGGCACAACAAACGCCATCGATAATAGTGGGTAGTGCGAGAACATTTAGACATTAAAAGTCTTATGCAAAGCACAATGCAAAAAAGTTACAAATGTCAAATTTGCCGCCGTCAAAGTGACATGCGGATCTGAATGATCTTGATCATCTGATCTAATTTTAGATCCAAATGTCACTTCGTGTTTCGAAGACCACAAGACCGTCGTCCCCTTTGAAAAGGGGGTCGCGATATTCAGGCATCTGCGCATCAACAAGTCTATCAAATTGAAGAAAACGGAGATGTTTACCATCAATGTGCTAGGATTTGAGATCGGTGAGCAACTCTGCTTTTTCTCAAAAATTTCTCGTTTATTTATTTTTCTGGAATTTATTCCTCATTTATTTATTCTTCTGGAATTTATATTGATTTTTAGTTATTTTTCTGAAATTTATGATTTTTATATATTTATTTTGTAAAAAGTCAAATAAAGATCCATTTCAGCGAATAATTTTTCACATTAAAAATAAAATTGAAAAGTAAGACATCTCATTTTCTGCGGCTTATCACCACCAAGGATATTACCACCTTAATGAGATATCTTTCCGCACACTCGGCATCTATCTATCCAAACCCGTAAAGATCCATATCGTCGCCCACAAGGTTCGATTTCCCGCCAAAATCGGGATTCAAAATTCAAAACCTGCAGGGGTCGCTCAAACTCCGCCGTAAATATGGATTATTGCCACCCAACGGGCCGATGTTGTCATCACCCAACTCATCATGCGATGAGTTTTTGAGCTCGCCTCTATCTTCTGAACCTGACTCGGACACACCCGTGTCGCCCCCAGTAGACCCCAGCCAAAACAAGAGGTGATTTGAAATTTGAATTTCGAATTTGGCGGGAAGATCTCTGAAATCGCGAAATAAAAGAAAAAGGTACCTGTCCTCCTCCGTCGAAGATCCTTACGCCAGGGTGAGAATTCAAAATTTAAATATCGTTTTTGGCGGGAGGACTGACTTACCCAGGAATCCAAGAGGATTAAGAGTGACAGCACACCGCTCGATGATGTTTTGGAAGAGATGACATCTATGCAGAACAGACTGGAGGCATTAAAGAAGAAGGTGAGCTGTGTGCCAAAAACATTCGTGGAGTCATGTGCCATCCCATAATTTGTTTTGAACATGTTGAATAATGATTTTGCAGGTCGAGACACTCACGAATGTTCGAAACAATAGGGTAAGTATACGGAGATTTATCGACAAAATTTCAAGAATATTCTGTTGTAGATGTAGTTGTAGATGTGGTTGTAGATTGAACATCCACCGCCAAAAAAAAAGATTAATGATCACAGCATCCAACCAGAAATGTGAGGATCACGTGCACCATAGACAAAGTAAAACCCGCCACCTTCATCTACAACGCATTCAGAACCCGAGACTTGAAGACCGCTGTCAGGCTGATCGAGATGTTTCATTTCAATGTGAATGACAGAAACTCCAACGGCTACACCATTCTACACTTGTCCGTAGGCCACGCATTCGTAGAAGGTGATTTTCCCGCCAAAATCGAGATTCAAATTTCAAACATGCTGAGGAATATAGGGGTGCAATGGTGCATAAAGAATGGAGTCTCTGTAAACGCTTTCACAAACTTGAGATGCACAGCTCTGCACCTGGCGTATCAGAGGAATGATAAACAGATCCGAAAAATCTTGAAAGAGGCGAAGGCAGATACGGAGGTGAATTTTCGTCGGTTTTTCAACGCATATTGTCGCATGCTGTCGCATGTTGTCTCATTCTGTCACATGTTGTCGCAAATCATCACATAAAGATATTAGTCATTTTTTACTAAATCTGACAGTCACTGCGTTTACAAAGTGTGCGGCAAAACCGCAGCCGAAAACACGTTTTGGCGCGAATTCACGATGTTCGAAATTTGAATTTTGAAAACCGTTAGGCCGTTAACGTTTGGGGCTTAAAGCCGCGTGATTACAGAAACAACCGAAGAGCTATTTCCAGAAATATTCCCGAGGCAGCGCAGAGTGTTGAAGTCGAGCTCGAGGGTTATGACGTCATCTCTGACATCAGAATATGGTTCGCATCTCGTATAAACTGGTTGGAGGTGGGCTATTTTTAGAATTTGAACCATGATATACCTTGGTCCACTCTCCACTATCACATCTACAATTCTGCATTGTAGATAGAGAGTGACCTTGTCTCCAGGTCGTGAAGATATATGTAGAGCAATTGTCATGTGATGTCGATGTAAAGAATTCTGGAGGACAAACCGCGTTGATGTGTGCTTGTGAACACAGACAAGAGGAGGTATGTCTTTATGACAATGTCATCTCATGACATCATGACACACATCATCTCATGACATCGTGATGTCATTTTGTGATGTCATTAGCATGTTGTTCCCCCATCTTGAAACGGCATTGTCATGAGGATGCAAGTTTGTTGCAATCCAGATTTCGTGGATCTCACATTCATGACGTCACTCAGGTCGTCCGGTACCTACTCAGTATGGGGGCAGACCCCAATGCCAGAGATATCCACGATTGCACTCCGCTGCATTACGCGTACATGAGCTTTGACCAAAATAGGACCATTCTTGCTATGCTTGAAAACAGTGGTGAGCCTCTATACCCTTCCGATGGTTCTTTAAAGCCATGCGGCCTTTTGGTGTTTGGATGTTGACATTTAGCAGGAGCCGATACGACGGTCAAGAATATCTTCAACAGGACACCGCAATGGTATAGAAACAAGACATTAGACAATCAATGGAACCCGATCTGGAATATATAAAGAATTAAATGTAATGTGTCGTGTTATTGTGATCGTGTTGTTGTGATCATGTTGTGATCTGAATGCAAGCTGTAAGACAGCAACCTCATCAGTCCAATAAAGAGTGTCAGTTTACGATTATCCCAAGGGGCATCTAGTACATTTATTTCACAACTACAACGCTAACGTGTTCAATCCTAGAGTTCGAAACCCTTTATATTCTTGGAAATTGATGACTGCGTCAGACAATCTTTTGGGTTTTGGGTCATTCTTGGATGGACAGACATAATCATTTCGCTTCATTCAAATGAGTGAGTGTAAATCAACAAAAGGTGGTCCAATTTCCTTCTTAGCCAAAGAGGCTCTCATTCTAGATTTCTAATGGTGGTGAAGAAGTGCACACTACAACAAGACACTTTTAACATTTCCGGGAATGCAGCAAACACAACCGAAAGAGGTCAAAGATCATGCAGAATGAGAATCATGACAACCTCTGGGCCAATATTAGTCATGATATGATCCGAGCCATTCTGGACTCACTTGTCCTTTGTTGGCGGGCAGATGAAAAAGTCGTTTGGCAGTGTATTCGACAAGTAAGAAACAAATGCCTTCGTCATCCAATATTATAGGTGTGTAGAAGCTGGAACAACAACTGCTTGAAGATCCGTCCATTTTATGCCAAGGAACTGGAGGTGTTCAGAGAGTATCACAATCGAGATCCATTTGAGGTGCTAGCGATGATTGACTCGTACTTTGTCAAATATTGGTTGTTCCTCGAAGATGGTGGGGATTGTATTTTTTTCGGTAGCTGATGGATCGCCAAGATCAAGAGAATCAAGTCAATGAGGAGCATATAGAACTCATACGGGAATGTGATGATCATCTGTTTGAGAACTTACCACCCATTTGGGAGCTACTCTATCAAGAGGAATTAGAAGATGATAGTATCGAAAACTCCACTCCTAACTCTTTACTGCTCTTGACAAAACAGAAAGCGGTGATGTTGCATGGTGACTGTCACGTTCACGACACTGACATCTGGCAGATGAGCATGGAAGAGATTGAGAGATTGCCTTCATCATTCGGAATTCCCTTGCAGCATTTCTCCAAATACATCATGCCCACAATCGAGGAATTGGAAGGTTGGGATGCCGGAATAGCAAAGGTGATTCATCATCTTCTTTATGCGAAAATGAGACCCTGAAGGAGGCTTCACGTCTGGGATATTCAGTCAGAATCATGACCGTCCTGGCGCGGACGAAGGGGTGCTGCAGTGAAAACAGAGAGTGTATCCCGGTCAACCATAAGATACTGGAGCTGGTCCTGGAGGCATTTGAGGAGAAGAAACCCTTCTCCAGCATTGGTAACTTCTTCACTTATTGTATGTGTTGATGAGCAAAGGATACGACTTGAGAGTGTTGGAATTAGATAACAGTGGGAGATGCTTTCAGATCGAGCTCAGTGGCTGTGGAGGTTCCATACAACTGGAATTGGTACTGATCTGTGACAAGGTGACATGTTGTCAGGCATGTCACATCTGACACATTTCAGAACGAAGGTGGTCTCCCACCGATTTTAAAAGAAGACGATGATGAGTTCTGGACTGTTCCTCTAAGATTTCAAGCATTAAGTCAAAGACACGAATGGCGCCGAAGGAAAGATATACAGAGCAAAAGAGAAACAGCCAAGGTTGCCAGATATCAATAAATTACCTCTTTATCAAAAATAGAATCTTACTATCTTCAAACATCTCATAATACCAGGGAGAATCTGCATTGTAGTAGATCAATTTTAGTATCACAAATTCATGAGGAGTTTATGACCTTAAAGAATATTAGCATATGGTTTATTAAAGACCTTTCTAATGTATTAATGCAGTTGGTAACATATAAGCATTTCAAGGTGACATTCCTTCTGTTTTTATCATTGTTTTGTTGTTCTTTCTAGATCTGACCAAAAAGCAAGTGAAGTACCAAATAACATACCCAGATTTTACTTTGGGAATCTGCAAAAAAAAATGCTAATTTTTGTGATATTAGAAGAGTCCAATTTCTTTATCGAGGGTTCATTCGTCTGATTTGTACACCAATCCGTATTTTATGGACACGTGCTTTCCATTCCACCGGCTGTAGCCATTATCAAATTTCAAGATGACCTGAAGATGTTCAAAATCACTTTCAGTAGAATATCAAAACATTTCTAAACGCCAACTGGAGACCTGTGAAAGTCCGACTCGCTCTCGTAACATCACGTGACTCGATTTCTAACGCCAACAATTCCAACCCTAAAAAATAAACAAAATCGGTCTCACTTTGCCGTGGTTACGGTGGTCATTCACATCGTTAAAGACGAATGTGCCCCTCGAGACATCGTCTGACTCGACTTTGACCGGCTGTACAATGGGGAAAGCTTCACTCTCCCCTTGAAATTGGACAGAGAAGATGACGTTATGTGAAGCAACCTGGCAAGAGTTATGAAAATACAAATGAGATTGGGTTGCGTCAAGGGTTTAGGGTTTACGGCTTTGCCGTAAAGATGCGATCTCAAAATCTGTTGGTGTTCATCAAACGGGAGCATTTTTTCAACTTACAATTGTGAGTTTTGACACACAACAGTTCAGTACACATTCATTAAAAAGAGCATTCTCGGGTGCATTTTTCCAGAGTTAATGATGTCTTTTGGTGGTTTGCTGCAAAAGCGAATTACACTCTGACAAGTGCAATCAAATAGCACCGAGATGCATTTTTATTTTGCACAAACAACATCACCTTGGCAAAAATGGCCCGCAAATATATATAAAAACTGACGCAACTCTAAAGAATTGCATCTTGGTAGTCCACTATCAATATGCAAGAAATACACAGAAATACATCTTGTGGCTCTACCTTGAGGGACCACCAAATCTGGCACAACGGCTTATCCCCCTCACCCTTCACCTCTACAATCAGTTCTTTCTGTGTCCCGGCGGCTATTTTTAGCGTCTGTACATCTCAGCGTCTACAACGCCCACAGCCATACCTGTTCTGTCGCGTCCACCTCCAAAACTTTGATCATTTCGAGGTCAGAGTCGGCCATTGGTTTTAAGGTTTTGTAACATCCACCCTCACATTCACATTTTCCACCTATGTCATTCAACCAAAAGAATTTTTGTCGGCCGAAATCTCGAAGACAAAAATCTCAAATATAAAAATCTCAAATAAAAATGAGTATTTGACATGTTGTGGCAAAATCATGATAGAAAACACCAAATAAACACTTTACTGGGCGTGAGATGTGTCATCTTTGACAAAGTGTTAAAAACATTTTTATTGCATTCAAATATATTATTGTTTGCAAAAGAACAAAGCATTCAGAAATCTCATTAAAATTGGTGCGAATGCACCAAACACACAAAGACGCACATTGACCACTCCGAATTCGTATTTAAATCTTCCCGCCAAAAAACTCACCGATCTCTTTGGGAATATACTCCTCGCCCAGATCTTGGAGCATCACGTCAGGACGTCCTCTTAAGATCTGGACTTTCTCCCTCGTGACCGAATCCAAAATCGGTTTGATCATCGCCCACAATGTGGTGATCACGATCGGACAATTGATGACGTAGATAACTCCGGAAGTCTCCGGATAATATTTCGAGTCGAGTTCTCCGATCATCGCAAAAAGTCGCAGGAGTTTGGCATGTCCCAGGGAAACCCCGCGGGTATCCAAGACCGTAACAATGTGTTCGATTCTGCGTTGATTTTTCACGGAAGATTCTTCCAGAGCGCCCATGCACCTTGAAATCTCAGCGAAATTTCACAAACTCTACATAAAAAAATTTGGTCATCCCAAAAAATAAATGAAATATACGTACTGCTCCATGAAGTATACGTGGACAAGTGTCAAAAGCTCAGCGCTCACTCTACTCACAAACTGGCCCGGGTTTATTTCTCCTTCCAAATTTAGAAATTTTTATGTAGAAAAATTTGATTCAGAGAAAAATGTTTGAAAAATTGGTCAAAAAGTCTGAAATATCTTGAAAAATTCTGGAAAATTCAGTGAAATCCACATCAGATTCCTCGCACCACGTTAACAATCTCGGTAATAAACGCGTTCATTACCGAGAGTGGGGAGATCTGGCCAAACTCTGCAATAATCGCAACATATAATGTATATAAAAATGTATAAAGTTGTTGATAAACCTTACCGAGGCGCATAGTATATATGGCCCTCCCATCTTTGTCAAACTTGTGGAGGCCATCTGTAGTGACACTCTGCATCACGTCACAGAATGGCATCATAGGTTGTCTGATCAGATCATCCGCGCCAAAAGCCTCTCTGAAATGGAGGTAATCATGAAACATGTCGACGGCTTCTTTGACATTCTGTTTGCGAGCTCTGTGAATGTCAGTGTTTATTGTTGGGATGACAACATTAATGCAGGTGATCAACTTGTTAATGTACAATTAGTAAGAGTGATTCGGAAAGACAATGCCACAACAAAAGTGACGATCAAGATGAGAAGTTGTTCATGTATCTTGGGGAAAACAAATGCCACAACAATAGAAACTTTTCGATCAAGGTAACACCGCACCTCAAAAACTTGTGGCAGAGCGCGTCTGACCAATTTTTCGGCTGTGTAGAGGGTGAATACCATTCCGGGTCGAAATCACTGCATTCTGCATATATCAGATCGGACTGGAAGATGAAGGTAAGAGCACCTCTAGGGTCAGAAGAGATCTTCACACTGGTCTGTTCGGCATTTTCCGCATAAATCTACAGCCTGTATCAGAATCGAAATCAACATCGGTTGTATTGCATAGATTGACCAGTCAGCTTTCTCTCGGAAGATGCTGACTCAGCACTTCTGAAGGTGAACAACTGAGAGGTGCTATCACCTGTCTCCAGTGCTTGATCTCAGGTAGTCCACTGTCAGGTCTGGCGCTGATCCCACCTGCGACTCTTTCCGCAATTGCATCTCTGAACTGTTGAATCGACTTGAAATGGTGAGTCATTACTATTAGAAGATGATGTCACCTCTTTATCTTCGGTTGAATATTCCAGTTCTTTGATGTCAGCAGAAGGAAGAGAGTTCAATTGTGTGTTGACATTGGGAGGAAGAGACATGTTTCTGCCGGGTCGTGATTTTGGTGTGTTGCATGTCTTCGGGAATTTGTTACCATGGACACGAGAGCTGAGAAAATTAATTGAGCCCAAGGGAGAGTTTTTATTTTAATAAAAATTAACACCTCTTTTCCCGCCAAGAGCAAAATTCGCCAATAACTGAGCGTGATGGAACAGTGTACAACACACGGGGTCGTCCAAGACGGTCAACTCACTTGAATTTTTATGAGTCTGCTAACCGCAAAGATTTGCTCTCAAGTCCACGTAAGAGATTCACGTTGCAGAAAGCTATTTGCTGCCTCGAAATTTTAGCAAAGTGTTTTCAAAGGGTATACAGCCTCAGCATTTTCAAATCCAGAGCAGCCTATTGCTAACATTCATTCCTTTTATTGAGAGGTCTTGTTAAATCTGTCATCGTACTCTTGCATCTGCCGCATGAACAGTTCCTCCGTCAAGATTGCTTTCCCGCCCAAAGATTCTGGCAATTGGTGTCTGCTCACCAGCTGTTTATAATCAGTACCCTCTATATCTCACCAAAGCGTTTCAAGACACATTCCTGTGGAGATTTGGTGGAGGTGAAGAAGCTGCAGTGCAAAATATTTTGGTGTTGCTGAAGTTGCAGCCAATTGGCTTTTTATTTAGTATTATTGTGGCTTTGCCACAAAGTATCCCCCTTGCTATCCGGACCTAAATGTTTTGATGAATCTGCAAATGCAAATGTCTTGGAGTTGACAGAATTGCAGGGATACCCCGGTAAGCGACGTGACCATCGCGGTAAGGACACGTCACCCCAATGACCACCTTACCGCGACACTCGCGTTCCGTACCGTGATTGAAAAATAATTACTCAAATCTACAACTTTTGAAGATTCTTCACGTGCAGATTGACGGAACAAAATCAGAACACGTTATGTTACCGTATCAAAACGAAAATTGTACGGTAACCTTACCGTGTTCCGACAATCTCTATCTTTATAAATATGAATAGAGGTGACTCACTTCTTCGAGCTGGGTGTCATTCACAACCATCACCCTCTTTGTCAATTTTTTCTGACACATGTCAGGACATCACCATGACGTCATCACGTGTCAGACTGACACGTGTCACGTGACCTACCGGCATGATGAGCTTTGCCACTCTGTAGATGACCTTGAATATGGTGCCAGAGTTGACGACTGTGAATTGTCTGATCCTTCTCGGAAAGAGGTCAGCCATCCCTTTGAATACTTCTTTGCTCTCGGAACTACTGTCCATGTTTCTCATTGCTATAGAAAAGTCATC
>MZNV01002521.1:0-30306 GCA_002081555.1 Protostelium mycophagum | reverse complement strand
GCTCTATACATCTACAACAGGCAAGTTGTATATTTTTGACAATTCATTGACAATCCATAGCACACTTCCGGTTTGATGCTGTCAATCTACAACACACCACAGTGATAGGTCAAAGATTCCATTCTCCGATGATCCTAGCGTAATCTTCTTGATGCCTGGTGGTCACTCGGTATTCAGAGGCTTGTTGAGTCATCATGACGAATATACTGTGATGAACAATCATACCCTGCATATGATTGACACAGAGGTGAGATGTCGAGCTCTCATGTGTGTAATGCTGGTGTAGATGGGTGGTGTCTTGACGGTGTGGGGAAAGCTAATTGTAGAAGGCGAAATGATGACAAATAAAAATGACTTTAAATTGTATAGCAGGAATGCAACGCTCTATACATCTACAACAGGCAAGTTGTATATTTTTGACAATTCATTGACAATCCATAGCACACTTCCGGTTTGATGCTGTCAATCTACAACACACCACAGTGATAGGTGAGATCAAAATAACCCTTTGTCTGTCTTGAAATGTCATTGAAATTTCCAGGAAATTGGAGCTTTACAAGGAAGTCTAAGATATTTCTTCTATTCATAATCCACAGTGTAGAGATAACACCAAATTCCTCTTTACAGTTGAGATTTCCACTTCCTGATGTCAGCATCATTCAAAGCGTCACTGGCAAAGGACAATTGTATCTCACCAGCTTGATGGTGACATCAGACACTATCTTGAACGTGCAGAATCTCTACATTGAAAGGCTAGTATTCAGAGGAATATTGGTTCTTGAGTGGCGATATTATGTGATGAATAATCATACCTTGCATATGATTGACACGGAGGTGGGATGTCGATCTCTCATGTGTGTAATGCTGGTGTAGATGGGTGGTGTCTTGACGGTGTGGGGAAAGCTAATTGTAGAAGGCAAAATGATGACAAATAAAAATGACTTTAAATTGTACAGCAGTAATGCAACGCTCTATACATCTACAACAGGCAAGTTGTAAATACTGTTTGGAAATTGAAATTTCTACAGTGCAGATTCAACTGAATCTTCTGGATCTACAACACACCACAGTGAAAGGTGATTTCGAAATCTAAATTGTGTCTGTCTTGAAATGTCATTGAAATTTCCAGGAAATTGGAACTGTACATCACAATCTGAGATATTATTTTTGAGCATCTACAACGTGGAAATAACACCGAACTCCTCCCTACAGCTCCGAACTTCTCTTCACCAAGTCAGCACGATTGCAAATGTCACTGGCAAAGGGCAATTGTACATTGCCAGCTTGATGGTGACATCAGACACTGTCTTGAACGTCCAGAATCTCTACATTGAAAGGCTAATGTTTGACCTTAAAACCTCTGGTATGTTTGTTTTTGGAAATCATCTGAACAATGCAGAGCTGGGGAAATTGGATCTAGGAGGTGGAAACCGTGCGGTGATTAACAAGGTCATGGTTTTTTTTGCTAATATATATTCTTATCAGAGCTGGCAAGATGTCACAATTGTAGAGGTGACAGACGAGTGACATTCGTTTTTGACAGGTGTAGATGACATCTGGAGATCTGACCTTAATATCTGGCGTGCAAAGCGCTAATTTGTGTCAAGATGTCAAATATGACGCGTCTGAAAATAGCATCAAAATCAGCATGATGCCACCCGCCCCTATGACAGCACTTATCTCTGAGACTATTAACTCTAAGAACCGGATCCTTTGGTTCATGACCGTCAGGTGCGACCACAGCATGAGCAAGATGATTGCTCATGCGCACAGCTGCATGGAATTGGACTTTTATGATTGCACATTGATATATAACAATCTCACTTGGTATGCGGTACGCACACCTATGCTGGCATGTACCATTTTGATCTTTGACAGAACTCTTCGTCTTCTCTTACTTTTCTACTTCCTCTTGTTATGGACAAAGCAGATAGCTGTGAATCAATTCCATTGAAAGTAGAGACAAGGGGTAGTTCGCTAATCAACGAGACTCTAACAATCTTCCCAGCTCATACAGTCATTATAGAGGTGAAGCACACAAAGATGTACATGCTGAAGAGTGACAGTTGACGCCAGACGCAATAGCGATCCCACCAAAACTACAGATGAACATTACTGCAGAAAGTCAGCACTACAACACACCACAGATGTTGATTTTTCACTGGAATGCGTCTGAAGTCTCACAGACGGTATGTCTACGTCAGATTACAGCTCACTGTCAACAGGTCAGATGTGGAATGCCACCAATCAGATTGACTCTTGTTTCTGAGAGCCAACAACCCACTACAAGTGTGCAAACTGGCACTCTCAACTCTACGATGAAATACAATCAGTGCTATGTGAGTTATGGGAGAATTTTGTGGGAGCTGAGACATGCAGGACAATAATTTGAAAGTCTCGCTCATCTACAACACACCAAAAGGGGTGTTTCGCTCTGGGCTTCAGGAAATCTCATATGTGTTTGGATTCCATCAAATAGCGGTGAATAGTATATGATTTGGATCATCTGACGAAGTGTCAGGATGTCCTAGAACCCAGTTATTCAATTACCAATATGGATGGCCAGGACGGCCAGTTCTATTTTCACTTCAAGAACCCCATGTGCAATTGCAACAACGATGTTTTCGTTGAGTTGGGAGATCAAAGAAGCTCCACTCATTATGAGACACCATTGACGGTTTGGCTCGCTCTCCCACCAGGAGCAAACAGTGTTAGTTATTATGAAGAGTGTTTGGCGTATGGCGGCCAATACTTGTTCACTTCAGAGGTGAGGTCAACTCTACAGGTTGCTATTGGTAGATCTCCGACTAAAAGTTGCTTAGAAGAAGAATATGACCGTTTTTGCACCCCTGCCGAGCGTTCCTTCAGAGATTCCGCTCACCATTTTCAGCATCATCATTATGATCTCGATCATCTCGGTCATTCTTTTGATGCTGTGGAAGAGGTACAAAATTCTCCATCCTAAAGAGGACGTGTGAGTAGTTTCTGAAGTGATATTGTGGTCACTCAAGGTTAATAGAGAGTCAACCCAACCAATAACTCTTGGGTTTTTTTAGATGATTATACAATCGCCATAGTTTGCTCGACAGAATATAACACAAATCCATCTCACCGGCGTGAAATCAAATTTCCTCACTCAAAAGGGATGTAAGGTTATTCCAAACTCAATTTCCGTCATGTTACAACTTTTGGTGCATCATTCAATCATTTGTACCCCAAATGTTAAAACTGTTTCACATCTTTTCGCAACTTTTATTAATTCTTCAGACCGACCAACTCCTCGCTCTTCTGCCACAGAAACTCCACCTTTTCATCATCAAGAGCGACTCTGTCCATGTGATGAGGTTTGCAATCTGCGAAATATCCTCCGAGATTCTCTGCCGCTTGTGGCGCGACAGCACAGTATAACGTTGTCTTGGCACCAGTTTCAACGTCTGTGATGTTGAGATGACGTCTTTGATCATCGTGCCTCGACATTACCTCTTGTGAATGGCGCGATGCTACGGACCAAAGCACCCTTCACCCCACCAATATTGCTGACATTTTAAGCTTCTCAAAACTCTTGCAAATTGTCGACATGCTCACTTGTACAGATCGGTGATGATGACCCCAGGATGTAAAGAGTAACTCTCTATATCCCACCCCTGTTCAGTGGACCGTTTCTGCAATCCTCTTGCAAACATCACATTCGCCAGTTTTGAATTACCATAAGCTCTTGTGCTGCGCATGATCAGAACAATGTTGTCCATGTTCACAAAAACGTTCATCACATGGAGACATAAAACTGCCGGTCACGTCGGCAACATTGACATCATCATGCATGGACTCACGGCGAATACCCTCTTTCGAGTTGTAAGTCATTCCAGTCCATGTCGGAAAACTTTGTGTGAGCAACAGAAGACACAGTCACAACCCTTGCCCCTTTCGCCCTCTTAAGAGACTCTAAGAGGAGATTTGTGAGCAGGAAGTGTCCTGATGGTCTGATCAATAATGGCAAAATAATCCAAATGTGGGTGGATCAATTCTTATACATGGACAAAATGTTGAATGGAAGATGGCACTCACCAAAATGGTTCGTGCCCATTTGTTTCTCGAGTCCATCCTTTGTCAACTCTCTCTGCTCTAACATCATGATTCCAGCGTTGTTGATTAAAATGTGAAGAGGTACGTCTCGTCTCTGGAATTCTTCTGCACAGTGTCTGATGGAACCGAATGATGTGAGGTCCAAATTGAGATATTCCACATCCAATTGAAAAGAAGGTGCTTCTTCTCTCATCTTTTGAATGGCAGACTCTGCACGTGTTTGATCTCGACAAGCTAAAGTTCATCAACACAAATGAAGGTCATATCACGAACCTATGATCACTTTAGCACCCATTTTGGCTAATTCTCTTGACGCAACATGCCCAATTCCTGCATTTCCACCCGTAACGATGACGTTTTTTCCTTTGAGGTCGACAGATTCAACAGCTAGCTTGTTTCCCATGCCTTTAGTTTAGTGTCAGATGATTCACTGATTTATCATCACGTGAAACAACAACCCGCGAAATCTCCAAATTATAAACGGTCAGTGGACCGACTCACCTCTCAATATTCACAGCTGAGGCTCATGCCCGAACTTCTGAAGGATAGCGAATACCTCTGTCGATTTTGAAGTAGAACATTGCCTTGTCGTTTAAAAAGTGTCATGATCTGTCAGAAGTCAGATGTCATGATATCATGGGGTGACGTCACGTACGAAGAAAGCGAAACCTTCTTTGAAAACACGACACGCGTCTGGATCTCTTTAGTACAATGCCGGGAGATCTACCGACAGGAAACTCTGGAGATGGATTTGATATCTTAACTGTTGGTGCCAATGTGTGGATCCCTCATGAAACAAATGGCTTCCAGACAGCACGAATCACCTCTTTAGATGAGAACAATCACGACTCCATCGGTGTGATCACTCCTGACGGTCAGGTCGGTCAATATGACGTCACACGCTCAGACTGACTCATTTTTCAAACAGGAACATAGAGTCACCAACTCACAATGCTTTCTTCAGAATCCAACAATTTTAGAAGGCGTGGATGATATGACTACCTTGTCTTATCTGTATGTATTCCCATCAATTGGAGACCTATATTGACCGATCGCAGACACGAAGCAGCCATCTTACATAACTTAGAGACACGTTACGGGCTGAGTAATATATACACTTATACGGGCTCCATACTAATCGCTCTCAATCCATACTCTAAGCTACATATATACAACACAAACATGATAGAGTCATACTGTGGACAACCTCTTGGCAAGGTGAGTTCTAAACACGTTGCATTTTAAGAGGAAAATGACATGACCTTCTAGTTATCACCTCACGTCTATGCAATCGCCGAGGATGCATTTCGGTCCATGTTGATTGATAACGGAGATCAATCTGTATTAGTATCCGGTGAATCAGGTGCAGGCAAAACCGAGACCACAAAGTGAGTAATGCATGCATTATAGAGGACGAGATTCACCTCTGCAGATATCTACTTCAATACTTCGCCGCCATGGGCCAAAAGGAGGCAAAGCAAGGTTGTTTGAAATATTGGATTCTAAGCACCAAACTTTGTGCCGTTGCAGCATCTTTATCTCGTTGTAGATGGCACTCTTCGAAGAATTTGAAGTCTTTCCCGCCAAAAATAAATCATTTTTGGACATTCTGACAGTTGTAGACGACGATATTGAGAGGAGGGTACTCGAATCCACGCCACTTCTAGAGGCTTTTGGAAACGCCAAGACTATCCGTAATGACAATTCAAGCAGGTATTACCTCGTTGTAGATCGAGATATGTCATCATGATATCTCACTTTTACTCTGGAATCTTCTGGAATGATCGTCATGACAGATTCGGAAAATTCATAGAAATTCAATTTGACGGGCTGGGGACAATTGTTGGTGCTAAAATTAGAACATACCTGTTGGAAAAATCGAGGATAGCTCGCCAAGCCCCAGACGAACGCAATTACCACGTAATTTCGCATTTTTTTAAAATTAAAAATAAAATAAATTTTTAATTAAAAATAATAAAATACTCTTTTTTAAATGTATTTTTTTAAATTGAAAATAATAATATTTTTTCAAATCAAAAATAATAATATTAAAAATAGATTTTAATTTTAAATATTTATAACGTTTGTAGATCTTCTACCAACTTTGTGCGGACAAGACCGGCGCAGCTGAAAAAGCGAAAGCGCGCAGCGCTCACGATTACAATTACATAAATAACTGTATCGTTGTAGACGGGACCGATGACGTGGAACATTTTGCCGCCACCCGCAATGCCATGGAAACGGTGGGAATCTCCTCGGAACAACAGGAAGATATCTTCGGACTTTTGTCGGCGGTATTGTCCCTGGGAAACGTCACTTTTACTCCGGACAATACCGTCCCCAGCAGTGAAGGAAGCAAAATTGTCGACAGAAAACCCCTCGAAGACGCCGTATCTGTCCTGGGTTGCGATGTGAGTACATTTCATGTACAGAATGTGTACATCATATGTCGACATAACGAACGTCGACATGAGAAAATCTTCTGTCGACATGAAGAACGTCGACATGAGAAAAACCTTCTGTCGACATAAAAATGTCGACATGTCATGATGACCCGATCAGATCGAGATGCTGGAGAAGTACCTCATCTATAAACGGATCACGGCTGGTAGCGAGACGTATGACGTTCCCCTTACCGTGGACAAAGCCAACACGACACGTGATGCCCTCTCTATGATTCTATATTCTAGAATGTTTGACTGGCTGGTTGGAATTATTAACAAGAGTATTATCAGCGCGAAGGCTGTGAAGCACTACATCGGTGTATTAGACATTTACGGATTTGAGGTGAGGAATTTTCTGAGAAAATTATGAGAATCTTCCATGATTTTTCCTTGAAATTCGATGGAAATATATTTCTATAAAAAGAATTTGTGAAATTTTATTTATAAGAAAAATTTTTTATTTTTGTGGCATTGAAAATTTCCCGCCAAATTAAATCATCAAAATAATCCCATCTACAACCCGCCATAACCCCTCCAGGTCTTCGAGCACAACTCCTTCGAACAACTCTGCATCAACTACGCCAACGAAAAACTACAACAGCAATTCAACCAACATATCTTTAAACTAGAGCAACAAGAGTATGAGAGAGAGCGGATTGACTGGAGTTATATAGAGTTCTCTGACAACCAAGAATGTCTAGACTTGTTGGAAAAAAAACCCTTCTGTGTGTTCTCTCTATTGGACGAGCAATCCATTTTCCCGAAGGCCTCTGCACTGGTGATTCGATATTTAATGTTTTGAGCGTTGAACTCTCGGCAGCCCGCACGTTAATTTCACGTCAGTTACCGCGGGTCGCGGTGAGGACTGCAGTGACTCGATCTGTAAAAGATTTTTTGTGAATCGCAGAGATTTCAGAGACTTTTCAGTTCTGGGAACGATGTGGGGATTGACTCGTTGTAGACGCTGACGGAAAAATATCACCAAGCTTTTGCCACAAAGACAAACCCCGGCACCAATCAAAAGGGCCACAAATACTACGAAAAACCTAGATGGGGGAACACCCTCTTCACCATTGTACATTACGCCGGAAAAGTCAGTGAAATTTCAAGTCACAAAATACTTCTGACGACATTTTGTTATCGTGATCGATTTGACATCTGACACTTTTGACACATCTGACATGTTGACAGGTGACATATGACACAGAATCATTCATAGAAAAGAACAAAGATTACGTAGTCCCAGAACACATCGCCATCATGGAGAAATCTCAGCGAAAATTCATCAGCGATTTATTCGCGAATTTCTGGAAGAAGACGGTTTCCACGACAACGCAAGGAAACCAGGGCAAAGGAAGCGGTGCTGGAGGCTCTAAGACATCTCAATTCATCAGTGTGGCATCACAGTTCAGGGTGCGTAATCCACTTTCTTAAGAGGCGAATGGAAATGTTATGATGGGACTGAGGCGCAGACAATTGTCTCAATCTACAATCGTGTCTACAACACCTGCGTTACAGAAAAAACCAGAAAAAATCATTTCGCATATCTCGTTGTAGACTGAGTCTCCCAGGATTCCCTCAACCAGTTGATGGACGATATCAAGATGACGTCACCACATTATATTAGATGTATAAAGCCAAATACCATGAAGAAGCCATTACTATTCGACAAGCCAATGGTTTGTTCATTTTTCCGACATTTTTGAAGTTGAAAAATCCGGTCGAAAATCGATTGAAAACTCGTGATGATCTATTTTTAGGTCCTGAGTCAATTGAGAAGTGGAGGAGTGTTGGAGTGCATTAGAATTACAAAGGCAGGATATCCAACGAGAAAAACCTACGACACTTTTGCCCCCAGGTGAAATTTCGCTGAAATTTCATTCATCCGAAACTCCGATTTAGTTATTACGTTGGAGAAAATTCACTGAAAATTCTCGTAGATATAGAATATTGGCGCTGAAGCAGATTGAGGCAGCGAAAAAGGCGCGTAAAACTCTAGATCCCAAGGCCATCACCGAGATCATCTGTCAATCTACAATCGACCCAGATATATACAGAGTAGGAGCCACAAAATTATTTTTGAGGTGATTTTATTCATTTCTATTGGATTTAAAAAAATTATTACTTTATTTTCAGACATTTTTTTTCGGAAAGTCTAAAAATAGAACAGGGCGGGACAACTCGCTAGGTTCGAGAGAATGAGAAGTGACCTGATGGACAACGCCGCGAGCAACCTACAGAAGGTATGGATCGGCAGGAAGTGGAGGCGCATCTATGCGCAGATGAAGACTGCTGCTCTGGCCCTCCAAACAGGTATTGTCATTCTACAACGAGACAAAATTGAAAAAGATGTTTTAAAATCAAGTTTTTTAAAAATTGATTTAAAATTTTTGGAAAATTTTTGGAGATTTTCGGGAATTAAAAATTCGAAAAATAGAAGTTGGATTGTAGATTGATACTATAAATAGCATCACGTGTTGCAATTGCAAGAGCACAGGCAAGGACAACTAGGAGGATACATGCAGCCGTCAAAATACAAAAATACGTCAGGATGTATTTGAAAAAGTTGAATTACCAGCGCACACAACAAGCTGCTCTCATTCTTCAGACGGGTGAGTCTATTTTTAGAGCTAGTTGGCTGTCTACAACTCGAGTTATTTTTACTTTGGGGCAAATATTTCAACTGTGCTTTTTCGGGATTTCAACAATTTCTAAAAAATTCTTGCATACTTTGTCCGTTCTCATCACAATGAAACCCATCTGACACGTGTCAGCCGTCCGGGCGATGGCGGGAAAAAGGGCCATCACCTCTATGCGCGAGGAGCAGGCTGCCATCGTCTTGCAGACGGCCATACGAGGCGCACAACACCGGGGTGCATTTTTGAGATTTCATAAACGTGTGGTCAGGCTGCAGTGTAGATGGAGGATGAAGTTGGCTAAGCGAGAACTCGCCGAGTTACGCGTGGAATCTAGGTGAAATTTCGTCCAAATTTCATCCAAGTTTCGGACCAGAAGGATTTTCGGGGATGATTGAAATTGTTTTTTTAAAATTTCAGAATGTCAGGTGTCATCCTGACACCCGTGACATATCTGACAGGCACTGACACGTTGTGACAGGAGCTTGAACAAAATCCTGGAACAGAAATCACAACTTGAGAAGAAGGTCGAAGAATACGAATGGAAAATGCAAGCTGAGAGCCTCACCATTGGAAAGTTGGAAAGAACTCTTGCCAAAAAGGACAGAGAGATCGAAGAGTATAAGACGGTAACTATTGCTTTTTAAATTTTGAAAAAAAATTTCACTTGGAAAAAATGTATTTTATGATGAGAATAGTTCGCACCAAATCGGAATGTTTAAATTGAAATGTTGCTTTTTTATTTTTTTGAAAAAAATTTCACTTGGAAAATTTTTTTTATGATAATATTTCGCGCCAAATCGGAATATTTGAAATTGAAATGTTCAGGCCGCTGAAGCAAAGAAATCCATCGAGATCGAAAAGAACGATCTGCTGCGTAATAACAGATCTCTACAAGAAGATCTAGAAGATCTGAAATTTAAATCTGGACAAGAGAATGACAGATTCATGGCCGAAATCGCCTCCCTGAAGGCCCAGCTGGCGGCACAAAAGAATGCGACACTCGAAAAAGAGTCGGAAAATAGGAAAATTATTACGGAATCGGAAGTGATGAAGGCGGAATTGGATGCGTCTAGAAGGTAACTCAATCTACAACGCCTCTTGTGCAGAGTTTTCCCGCCTTTTTTGAAATTTGAAATTTGAAATTTGAATTTGATGATCATGTTTTTCCACAATCTTGATGGAGATTCTGATCCAAAACCAAGTTCTATTTTTAGCAACAGAATTTTCAAATAAATTTTCTGATCTCCCCCAGCGAAGCCGCAGCCCTCACAGTGCGAGTCCAAGACTTGGAGCAACAGATCCAAACATTACAACGAGAGGCCGAAGAGAATGTAAAAACAAACGCACAGCTCAGCCTGATGACGTCACGGGCAGACAAGGCCGATAGAGAGGGCGAAAAACTACGGCAAGAGAACCAGAGGCTCAAAGTGACCGTGAAGGCGCATGAGGTAATTTCAAATGTGATGACGATTTAGATGAATCAATGACCTCTGCGGCTATGCTCCTTATTTGTCTGCGACAATGATCGATGAGTCCGGTGATACATCATCGACATCATGATGATATCAAAGACAAAATCTCATCATGATTGTGACACTATCACAGACAGACCTCTCCGCATTGCACGACAAGATCATCGCGGCGGATGAGGAGATCGTCAAGTTGACCGCCAAGATTCCCACCGGTCTGGCCGCACGTCCCAGATCGCGTAACCTGTCATTCGGTCCCACTCCACCGGGAGTTGCTGTCGTCGCGGAGAATCAAGAATCTCCCGAAGATTCGTTACGTAACGCCATCATCAAAGAGGTAAATTTCAGCGAAATTTCAAATCGAATTTCAAAGAAATGAAACTCGAGCGTCTTTCATGATACCGAAAATTCGAATAGAATTCTAGATGAAATGAAAGTGACTCGTTGTAGATGGAAGGAAATGCAGAGAAGGCATCCCGAGTATTGGTAGACCTCATCACCAGCAGAGTGGTCTCCTCTATAAAGAACGAGCCCCACACCGTCTTCTGCAGTGGAATACCACTCCATGCCTTTGTCATATACAGATGCTTTATGGTGGAAAGTGGCAGCCGCAAGGCCGTGCCTCTTCGCAAGGAGATCTGTTCGTACGTCTTAGACTCGGTCATGAGATCGGTTCAGGTGAAGATTCGAATTTTGAATTTTGAATTTTGAATTTTGGCGGGAGAATGTTCGCAGAAAACAGAGGATGCAGTTTTTTATGTTCTTTCTGACGAGTTGTAGAACGCCAAGGATGATGTTCTATTATTAGCATATTGGATCTCCTCCCTGTCATTGCTCCTATTTTTAGATCGCAATCTGATGGGAGATGATTCGGACGTGCGCCTGGGTAAGTTTCACGGAAACTTCCAAGTATTTTCCTGAACTTTTCAGAGGAGCATAATGACAGAAACCCAATGGAAACAGCCTTTGTCAGAGTATACGGTCTATTTTTAGATGCCGTCTACAACTCGACAAAACCCATGATCCACGGACTGTTGGAGGAGGCCAAGTCGGAGAATTTTGTGAGAAGGATCGTGACAGAGCTGACACGTGTCATGAATTCACTTGTTCAAAACCAAGTGCCAGCCTCTTTATCTCAACAATTATTCCACCAGATATTTTATTTCATGAACTCCATGGCTTTTAACGAAGTCATATTGAGAAGGTCAGTTTGAATTTTGAAAACGGATTTTCGCGCCAATTTCGAAAAAATTCCCGCCAAATTTGTTTTTTGAATTTTGAAAGTAACGGACACAGGGATCTCTGCACCATGAACAAAGGTATCAGCATAAAGATGAAGATAAGTACGTTAAGACAGTGGGCGAAGAAGCCAGACTGTAAAGACTATGTCGGGAAATGTGAAACAGAGCTGGAGCCTCTATCGCAGTTGGGATCCGTTTTGTCATTAGACAAGACGATGATCATCGCGAAAGATGTCAGAGATGAGGTGAGATGATGAGATTGAAAACCCATTGGGTCATGGAGCTCCCATCGAAATATTGAATTGGGCATATTTTAAGGCTCCAAGTTTGTGAATAATGTCGCATCTATTTTGCCGAGAAAAAATTTTAATCTCCTCATGTTTCATCTACATCAATGTAGACGAGCCACGTCCCACAACATCCTCTTAACAATGGTGCAGGTGTGTCCGCTGATCAACATGGTCCAACTAAAGCAACTGTTGTCCTTATACCAGCCGGACGAGCCCTACGAGCAACCCATCCCGCTGACAGTCCTCAGGATGCTCGTCGAATCTAAGGAGTATAATATCGAAGACCCGATATGCTTCGACATGCGAGGTCATTTTGACAGCCTGCCAGGTGAAATTTCCGGGAGATTTCACGAAGTATAATACGGGAAATTTCGCTGAAAATCACAGTCGCACTGTTGCATTACATTGGGCCGCAGGACATGCTGGAGGTGCCATTCCCAAAGAGCCTCCAAGCAAGTGTTGTGACTACGCTATCTCACCACGCTTCCCTCTTTAATGATGGAGGAGCACAGCCAACACACAGAATGTCTAAATTTATACCCGCGGTGACTGCCAAGTTTAAGACCGCGAGAGTATAAAAAGAAACCTTTTTACATTTTGTGGTATCGATGTGCAATGTGATGTACAATGCGATGTACAATGTATAATGTGATGTACAATGGGATGTACAATATGAATAAATGTCAATATACCAAAAATAGAATCTGACATTGAAAACAATTCAAGTGATATCAGAAAAATCTGCATCTACAATTCCATCTACAACACCTCTGCCAACAGAAAACAGCTGAAAACAAAGACTCAAAGTAGGCGAATTTAGCAAAGGTCAACAATTTATTTTCGAGCTCCAGGGTTGAATGCGGCCGAACCGTAATATCCAGCGGTGTACCCTGAGGTCGCGGTCGGATAAGCCGCTGGCTGTGTTGTGGCCGTTCCTGCCGGTTGTGCAGCGTAGCCGGGATACGCCGCTGCCGCCGGTTGTTGTGCGTAAGGGTAAGCTTGGTTGTACTGCGCCGCGTTGTAGTTGGCAGGATATGCTGAGGTTGCGGCGGGATATGCCGGGGTCGCCGCAGGGTAGGCAGGGTTTGCACCGGGGTAGGCGGTGGCGGCTGGGGTGGCTTGGTAGGGGTATGCGGAGTTCGCCGCCGCGTTGTAGTTTGTGGGGTATGCTGTCCCGGCGGGGTAACCGGCTGCGGGTCTGGCTGTGGTGGTGGGGGCGGTGTAGGGAGTCTGTGGATAGGCGTAACCCGCCGTGTTGTAGTTGGCGTAACTCTGATCATAAGCGTATGGATACGCTGCCGCTGCTCCAGGTTGTGGTGCCTGCTTCGCAGGTGTATTTCCTTGCTGTAAGTTTGCAGCTGAAGATTTCAGGACTCATATGAATGTTACTTTCTCGAGGAACTTACCGGCATAGCTGGCCAGAGTAGCAGCAGCTGCGGTGGCGTGTGCAGTGGTGTTCGATGTGATTGCAGGTGGTCCTGCTGGGTTCTGCACTGTACAAAGTCAGAGAGATGAGCTATTTTTAGAACATCATACTAGGATTGGGAGCAGGCTGGCCTGGGGGCCCACGGGGTGGCTCGCTCTTCTTCATTCCTATCCCCATCAGATTTGTCATTTCACAATTTGTTGCAAAATGTCATGATGACGTCATGCTCTATACGCACCCAAGACAGGTAGGTTGGGGTCGCCAGGGGGTTTTGACATCGGACCTCCCATCATACCTCCTCTGTTCCCACCAAAACCTCCTCTATCATTTGGTTGAAAGCCTCCTCGACCTCCAAAACCGCCTCTGTCTGGTCCGTTGTAGTTCATCGGACCACCACGTTGTGGACCCGGGTATCCGCCTCTTCCATCGGGGCGAAATCCACCTCTGTTACCATCGAAACCTCCACGATCATTTCCGAAATTCCCGCCAAAACCGCCACGGTCGCCATAGCCTGAAATTTCGTTGATATTTGGGATCGCCAATCACTTGTACAGCGCAAAGAATGTGAAATTGTAGATGAAAAAATACCTCCTCGGCCTTGGAAGTGGGGTGGCTCGTTGTAGTGGCCTCTCGGTTCTGGGTACCCTCCTCTTCCACCAAAACCGCCGTTAAAACCTCCTCTGAAAGGACCGGGACCACCTCTATTAAAATCCCCACCCCTGTTCATGAAATTGCCTCTCCCGCCAAAATTTCCACCTCTGCCGCCAAAATTGTCTCCAAAATTCCCTGGGCCTCTGTTATCTACAATTTGTGAGAAAAGTGATTGAAATAAATGAAGAAGAAATTATTTAAATATGAAAAACATAATGGGCGCAGAAAATGCGCTCTTTTGTGGCTATGCGGATGAGACGTTATAATCGCCTTTACATGTTTCAATCATGACGCACAAAGAAATTCTACTTCAATTGTCGCTTGAGATGACAGATTAATTGATGTCGTCGATGAATAATGAATAATGTGCAAGTCTTACCTCTTGGATTACCACCAGGTCTAGTTGTTGTTGCGGGTCTCTCACTGAAACCACCTCCATTAAAATGATCTCCTGAAAAATCACCGGTGTAGAAGCCGCCTCTACCTCTAAAACCACCTCTAAAGGGATGAGGATGTCTCTTCAAAGCTATGCTAGTCTTATTGCCAAATCCGGGGAATGTTTGGCGGCAGAAGTCGTCAGGATCTTCCCCATAGTGATCTGGATTGTCGAGACGTGGACGTTTATTGGGATCATGAGAGGTCTCTGTGCTCGACGAATTCAGATCTTCTTCATTCTACTTTGGTATGAGAAAAAATATTTCGAGAAGAGGAGAGAGGCAGAAGAAATGAAATGATGGAAAAAACATTGAAGTGAAAGAATTTACCTTTTGAGCCTCAAAATACTCTCCAGTACCCTCAGGATTTTGTCCATTGTTTTCATCCTCTAACCGCACATCCTCAGCATGTGTCTCCTGAAGAGTATTCTCCTGGTGTGCTTCGCTTGTGGCCATCACCTCGGCCATCCCTGTATGTGATATGGTGATTGTGGTTTTTTATTCCTGATCATTTTTGTTGAAGAAAAAGTCGGTTTTTTGTAAAGTTCGGAAACCAAAGAAAGAACACACATCAGCTTCAGAGGCTGATGTCAAAGACAAGGATAGAGCACAGTTCCAATATTGACGATCTCAATTTTAAAATCAGAGAGAGGATTCGTTTGGAAAAACTTCTTCTGAAGATCTCAGAGCACGAAAACATCAAGGCTCCTCTTACACTTCCTGCAATAGAACACAAGAGGAAACCGAACGGTAAGTAGTCGCCGCAGCGATTCCCGCCTGAAATCATGTTGAATCGTGTCAGAATTTGAAGTCTATCCCGTAAAGAGTCGATACTTGGAGGATCATCTCGCACTGGCGAAGGAACAAGATGACCTCGCGAAAACGTTCAAAAAGAATGCAAGAGGTGGCTCATTATCAGAACGATGTTAACGCTGAATTTCAGTAGATTTCCATCGAAGCCTGGACAAATTGGCGAGAATCACTTGGGGTACACAAGCTCATCTTTTGTATCAACCACAGAAAGCACACGAAAACAAGAAAAAAGACGATGCCAAGAGTATATGAAGGTGGGATCTCAAGATCGTCCAACTGTTTTGTGGAAACATAATTTTCAGTGTATCAAGCGTACAAAAATCTTCAAATTCTAATGTGACCAAATCGATGTCAATAAATGGATGAGGGTCATCGACAACTTACTTTCCAAGGAAACACTTGAAGGGGCGATAGGAGAATGATATCCACAACAGCAATTTTTTGAGAGCTGAAAGGACTGTACAAAGGCAAATAAAGAACGCGTGATCATATTAAACTTTGCGCACCCTTTCCCATAGGCGAAGAAAACCAGGTTCTTCTATTTTTGGATACTCCAACGCAAAGTCACCCGAAAGAGCTGTCATTCAGAATTTGTTCTTGCCGAAAGCTGTTTGGAGGCTACATATCTTGAGGTTGCAAGAGTCATATGCCTCTATAGTTCGACCGGACACGCCGGCGATCTGACTGATATGGTGGGTACATCGACTTGGACTTGTATTATTTGTGAACTAATCTATCAACAGAAAAATTTAACACCTCCTTCTGAAGGGTACTCAACAGACTCAAGACGGTGAGCCTCATATAATTCAATCCATTTCATTTTCTTTCAGAAGTGGAAACGAAAAATTAACTCGTAAAGATTTGGGCATGAACGACTCGTGTCGAATCTAGATCTATACACTCGTCTTGGAGGTATGGAAGGTGATGCTGCGAGGACTGAAAACATAGCTTTGGACTTGAGAGGACCAGATTCCAGTGATGAATCTGTGAGTGAAGAGTCCCCACGACGGGTTTTAGGAGGCTTATCACCACGACCAATGTCATCATCACTATCCAGAGCAACGGGAATGGAAACATCACGAGAATTACGCTCCGACTTATTCTCAAAGCCCCCACACTTTGATAATGCAGGAAGACCAATAGAACATTCACAGTAAGTGATTTTCTAAACAGTCATCCCATTAAATTAGCAGCAGCAGAGATAGCGTGTTGCCACACTCGGCCAGATATCACCAACAAAATTGGGAATCATCCCCATTTGACAACAGACCGCCACCTCCGAGAGGTGCATTTGGCGTCTCTCCCACCTACATCAACAGTTTTGGAGAAGGTAGGCCTTCACCTCCATCATTGACAACTAATGATGACGCATCAGCTCCAAGACGAAGAGTAGACACACCAGCGCCATCACCACCCATGTTGATGGTCAATCCACCTCCAAATGCAAGCTCATCAAGCCCGACAAATAGAGAGCCCATGACGATGTCGAGTCTTGCTGCAGTTCTATCCGGCAGCACCAGTATGTTGATGAATTTTTTCTATCTTAGCTAAGAAAGATAGGAGGGCAGGAGAAGCCACGAAATTTATCAACATTGAAAAAGGGAAATACGCAGCTTAATCTGTTACCTGGCACGGCCCCCCCTCGAACAAACACCCCCGTGAGTCTTTCGTTGTAGATGGAAGATCTTACACCATACAGACGACCATGTTTTATTCCACTGCGCCGATGAGCACTGCGGCATATACGAATAATCTATTGAATAACAGCAACGGGGTCTTCACCACAACTGATCGGGTGGAGACGTCGAACCCTGCTGTCGTGGTGAGAAAGCAAAAGGCCAGCCCAAGTTTCAAGAAAAAGTGAGAAATCTTCATTTGATTTTCATTTAATGAAAAA
Organism: Protostelium mycophagum; assembly: GCA_002081555.1. NCBI lineage: Eukaryota > Evosea > Variosea > Protosteliida > Protosteliaceae > Protostelium > Protostelium mycophagum. The sequence goes on along the minus strand of MZNV01002521.1, from coordinate 12,919 downwards.
TACTCATTGATCTACAACTGTTGTTGGAAATGACGAAATTCCGACGAAATCTAGGCGTGCCCCTGAGCAGAAGAAAGACAGACTTACCCCTCAGGACGTGTTAGAGATCATCGGTCAGAAATCTTTCAACAGCGAGACACGGCAGGGTAAGATCAGAACGCCTCTGCAGGACTTGTTATCCGATAACATCACCGAAAATGACTTTGCAAATATCTTGGAGAGGCAGTCGCCTGAGTTGAGGAGGATTTCCATCAAGGTGAGACGGTTTTAATGTTTATCCATTCTACTTTGAAAAAATCATAGTTCAATTGGTCTATTTTGCAACAAAATCGTGCGAATGTATTGTTCAGTGTATTACCCACTTTTAAATATTCAATATTAAATTAATTTGAATCAAACTTTTTAAAAAAAGCAGGAACTTGTGGTGCAATTCAAAAAATTGATGACGCTGTTGACCTTCACATCAAACATTGCCTCCGAATTAGACATGAAAAAAGCGATACACCAGATCACACAACAAGTCACAGAGATCTTAAAAGCCGACCGCGCCACACTTTTCCAGGTTCGGCAAGAAGATTATTTTTTTTGTTTTCTTTAGATCAAGTTTCCATTCAAAATTCGAAATGTTATTTTGCAACGTAAAAAATGATTACAAGTCATTTTTAATTTTTAATGTGTACACGTCATCGCTTGTCCCCTTACTTCAACTGCAGGTCGATGAAAACGCGGGAGAAATTCACACACGAGACAAGATGACAGGTGACCTTCGCATTCCGATAGGAAAAGGGATCGCTGGTCACGTGGCCCACACGGGGGAGGCTGTCAACATTGCAAACGCATACACCAGTCCAGCTTTTTACCCAGAGGTGAGGCATTTTTTCCGACTACTCCACTACAAAGCGAACATTGTTCTACTTTCTTTGGAAAAAATCTACCGAGGTAAACTTTTGAAGAAGGCAGGTCGACCAGATCACTGGCTATCATACTAAATCTGTATTGTGTATGCCAGTCAAAGATGAGAATAATAAATTGGTCGCAGTTCTCGAAGCGCTCAACAAACATGGTGAGTTTTAAGTCTCGGTTTCGTCTTGCTCATGTTCTCAGGTGGTCAATTTGCAGAAGACGACGAACAGGTGATGTCTTTAAACATGATGGCTCGAAAACACACGAAATGTGAAATCACTGATCGTTTTAGATTATGCGAATTTTGTGCGCACAAACGGCAATCACACTTCGAAACTCACAGATGTACCAAGCGTCAGTACGAGGTCAACAGAAAATCAGTGTCCTCTTAGAGGTGAGCAATTTTTATACAATATTGACTGCGAAAACATTGTTTTGTCTTGATTGACTGTGTCACAAGGTGGCCGGTCAATTGGCTTCAGAACTCGAGACAAACGCATTGATCCAAACCATTATGGACAAAGCGAAGCAGCTACTGGATGCGGATAGATGTACAATGTTTCTCGTCGACAGGGAATATAACGTGTTGATATCTTCTCTGGCTGACGGAACAACTGAGCAGCTACGTATACCTCTGAGTACAGGTGAGAAACATCGAAATTTCACAGAATTTTTTGTGTCCGAGTTGGTTACTTTTTCGCACAGAAATTCCAATTTCATTGATTGATGAAGGTATTGCTGGTCACGTGGCTACCACGGGGAACACATTGAATATCCCCGACGCATACAATGACATTAGATTCAACAGAGAGATAGACCTGAAGACTGGTTACAGGACAAGGTAAAAAACATCAACAATACCGAAATTGACATTTCCAGAACAATATTATGCATGCCAATCCGAAGTACAGCGGGTGAAGTGATTGGAGTGACACAGGTACCAGGGTTTTTGGACTGAAAAGATTTTCGTATTTACAACGAGACAGGTACTAAACAAGAGGGGCGGACCCTTCGATCGTGACGACGAGGAGCTTCTAAGCGCATTTTCGGCTCAAGCTGGTATTGCCGTGGTGAATTCACAATTGTTCGAGAAGACAAGGGAGATGGCGATCTATACACAGAGCGTTTTGAAATCCATCACAAATCTTGTCTTTACGCTGAACGACCAAGGTTTGTATTCTTTATTCAAGAAATTGAAGAGAAAAAATCAAGTGACGAATCAGTAAAATTGTTTTTGAAATTCGCAGGGAGGCTGACGGCTTTCAATCGGCCACCGGTGAAGTTTCTCGGCATCACAGAGGATGTGATGCAACACACACATTACACACAATGGCTCGCCGGAAATCCCAAGCTGAGAGACGACATCGCAACAGGTAATCATTGTCTCGAAGATCATCACCTCTCCGATTTTTAAGAATCTCACTTCATCAGTCTACAACGGGATATCACCCGAAGTGTCATGTGATGATTACGAATTCCAATCACAAGATGGAAAGACCATCTCTTTGAAGTATACCGTCGCCATTCTAGATTCAAATCGGTCGTCCAATCAAAACTCGAATCGAGGGGTGGTGATCATCATCGAAGACATCAGTCCCCATAAGAAGATGAAGAGCACCCTATCACGATATATGTCTCCTGCCCTGGTCGAGCAAGTGATAAAGGAAGGAGGCGATAGGCTTGGAGGAGTCCATCTGACGGTCAGCACTCTATTTATAGACATCCGAGATTTCACTTCTCTGAGTGAGGCTATGGATGCTGGAGAGGTGAGTCGTGTTTGAATTCTCATTATATTCGGCGAAAATATCAGAAAATTTTATTCCTCTTAACAAACGAAAATTGGCACCATGTTGAGTGATGCAAGGTGGTGGAGATGTTGAATGAATATTTTTCGTACATGGTCAACGTTGTTTTTGAAGAAGATGGTGTCTTGGATAAGTACATAGGGGATGCAGCTATGGCGGTAAGTGTTTTTGACAAATTTGAGAGGATAACTTTAACGCGTTTAGGTGTTTGGAGTGCCGTATCCCAAGCCGGATGACGCAGTGCGAGCTTGCCGAGCCGCACTCGGCATGCTCAAGCAACTCACGAAATTCAACGCGGTACGGCAGACCAGGGGCAAACAACCCATAAAGGTAACCTCATCCCCAGAATTTTTCTTGACCTTTCTGATCTAATAATAGGTTGGTATTGGGATTAATACCGGAAAAGTTCTCAGCGGAAACATCGGGTCCGAAAAACGTCAAGAATACACTGTGATTGGTGACGGAGTCAATTTGGCATCCCGTATAGAGGGTGTCACCAAGATGTACGGCGTGAAGACGATCATCAGCGAGTACACTTACCACATGGTGCATGATGAGTTCATCGTAAGAGAGCTGGATAGTATCAGAGTGGTGGGAAAGAAACAACCGATAAGAATATTCGAATTGCTGCAAGCCAGAGCAGAAGAGGACAAAGCTTATCAGATCACCTATAACCAAGAAATCAGTAAGTCAACTGCGAAGAGAATCTGTTGTATAAATACGAAAAAAATATCCTAGTATTGACATCTTCCAGTGTTGAGCATGTATGATCAAGGACTTCAGTATTACAGATCTTCTGAATTTGAGGCCGCAAAGAGTGTGTTTCTGTCGTGTTTGAACCTCGTCGAGGATGACGGTCCATCCAGAATATTCTTGGCACGATGTGAGAGTTTTATGAAGAAACCGCCGCCACCAGGATGGGACGGGACACACGATATGGTTTCCAAATGAACAGTCGAGAAAGTATTGGCGATGTGAAAAGAGCAGTCCGAAGGAACATCTGACAGAAATGGCTCGGACTTGAAAATAAATGTATATTTCAAACGTCTCATTTGCATGTGATTGTAGAGGTCATCTTTTTATATGACAGAAATATCAAGTGTGAGATCACCTTTATTCTATAAAAGGATCTCCCACCGATTTTGGAGAGATCAGCAATATCGCACCTTGTTCCTACCAAAACCTCTTCCATCGGAAGTTGATGTTGTAAATCTACAAGATTGAAATTTCGTTCTTTCAGAAAAAGAACAACAAATAAATAAACATTATCAAGTGTTGGAAACGCACAACCCAACTCGAAAAACGCTTCATTCTGCAAAGCCAAACAGCAAAAAAGACATAAAAGTCCACACGGCAAAAAATGTGACTCCAGGGGTGCCCCTGGGCTCCACCGGGACTCGAACCCGGGCCTCCTGCACCCGAAGCAGGAATTTTACCTCTAAACTATGGAGCCTTGATGATGTAAACGCTCGATCCTCACTAAAGGAAAAACTTTTAATAATACATGTATCAGATGTGCATTCCAAGCGCAATGATGACCAAGATGAGCCATCCGCACGATCTGGTGATGGTCCCTTCAGAAGACGGAATGAGGAATGTGTTGCTATTTGTTCTCATGGTCGATAGTGTGGGACTTTTTGTTGTGGAGTTCTGGTTTCCTGCCGACGACTTGGTAGCTGTGTTTGTGTTTAGTGTAGACCCAGTTGTAGAACCAGCTGCAGGTGTAGATCCAGTTGTAGAGCTGGTTGTAGATGGGATGTTAACCATTGTGGGGTAGAAGGGTGTTCCCACAGCTATACTTTGGTCGACGGTTTGTAACGTTCTAGTCAAAACCTGAACAATTTCAAAACAGTGGTTTCAATCCATCTTCACCTCCGTGTTTGTAAAACTATTTTGCCAACCGAACGACGAGACCTATAGACTTTCAGACCTTGATACCTCTGGGGTCTCACCTGTCTTAACGTGATGGAATCGGTGTCCATGTCAAAGGTGATCGTCAGAGTGATGGATGTGGAGAAGGGTCGGGTGAAATAATTCACACCCGTCCCGGTCGAGGTTTTATAGGAATAAATTTGGCTGATCGCTTGGGTTGGATCTTGGTCGGGAATCACTTCTACAACTGGTATTTTCAAAACACTGGTATTATCATACATTTTTTGTGATAAAACGGGCTGTGCTGTGAGATTATTGTTTGATTTTTCATATCATAAAATTCAATAAAATGTGCATAAAAACCAAAAAGAATATGGAAATATTTACGGTCAAGTTCGCCACAGCCACCGTTACCCCCCATCCCTCTACAATTACATCCGTATTGAGCGGATCTCAAGACCTGGTTTTATTTTTAGAATAAATTGAAATATTTTTTCCACAATTACTAAAAGGCACAAATGCCAAGGATTCCCTGAACCGAAAATGGGACGAAATTCCAATGAAATTTCATGAAGGTCTACCTGAGCGTTTAGCATCCAGATGGCGGGGACATTTTGTGCAGCGTTTGATGGATTATTCGGCATGTCGTACTCCACAACAAACATCTTAGACCCGCCCCATCCATGATATGCAGCCTGTGATTCGGTCATCATCGTCTCGTTGTAGACGACGTACCCCTCGACTGAACCCCTTGCAGGGGTTGGAATCTGTACATTGGGATGACGTCATCACATTGATCTCTTGAGCGGGAGGTAGCCAAGTCCCATACTTTTGGGCGTTGGGTGTTGCGACAGTACCATTAAATGCACCATTAGAGTGACTCTGAGAGGCCCCTTGACATATCGACCACGTTCCACTCACACCTCCGCCTTTATTGTTCAAAAAGATCATGTTGGTTGGTGTTGACATACTGCTGTCCCAATAAGATACCTGTGATATCAGACGAGAACTCGTGATGAAAGATACCTGAGACCAAACATTGCCAGAATTAGGCTGATAGACTCCCAATTTATAAATGTTCATTGGACCTCTAAAGACCTGCATAATCATCAGAATCATAACGTGAGGACTGTCATTCTCACCATCGACAGTTCATCATCAAAAGGGGAAAGAGGACCGCTGATTTGAACTGGAGTCGTTCCACATTTCATACCTGCAGACAGAGTGCAACCTGAGGTTGAAAATTCTCCTGGATCAGCTCTGGTGACCATGTTGTAGGTTCCACTCGCACCCACTCCAGTATATTTGAGAGAAGAGATTACAGCCGCCTCGAGAGATGACATCTTGAAGAGGACAAGTAAGGTACAGATGGCGAAGAGCCTCGCCATTTTAGTGGTCATAGATGCGCCGCCGACAAAGAATGATCGCGTTCAAAATGACAGAACCGTCACTCATGTCTCCTGGTCTCCAAGTCGACTTGAGCAGCGACATCGACAGAAATATTCGTTGTACAGATTCTTATATATTTTTGTTTATTTTAGTGAGGCATTTGGTTCTGTTCAGCTGATCACATCATGCAAAAGGTTGAAAAATGTCGTTTTTGTGCAAAGTCAGTTAACTGAAATTGCCTTCTGTTTCTCTGAATTCGCGAAGAGACGACCATGTTCATTATTTCATCTTTGTAGATAAGCGCACCACACAACGTCAAATGCCCATGTTATCTAACCTCTCGAATAAATTAGGTTTGGGGGAGAAACAGTTCGATCCCAATGCTTGGTGACGTCTTTTCTGTGATATGCAAAATATCTGATGGCTGCAGCAAAGTTCAGCTCAAGTTGGCAGTCACCCGACTCAAATTACAGAAGAACAAGAAAGACAATGGCATAAAGAATCAGAAGAAAGAAATTGCTGATCTTTTGAAAGCTGGAAAGGATGAGAGCGCCAGGATCAAAGTGAGCTGATCGTTCGTCGTCTTTCGCATCTAATGTGAATAGGTCGAGACCATTATACGCGAAGATTTCATGATAGAAGCATATGACATCTTGGAATTATTTTGTGAACAACTGGTGCAACGACTTGGTATTCTCCAGATCTCAAGGTATGCATAAAAATGTGGACGTCACTCAGCGGATGCAGAGAATGTCCGGATGATATCCGAGAGGCAGTGTGCAGCATCATATACGCAGCACCACGTGTAGAAGTGAAGGAATTATCTGCTGTAAGTCTACATCCACAAACGTTTTCTTGCCCAATCTACATATTCTTAATGATCAACGCATCGCCGCTGTGACGTGACAGATTTTCCGTTCCCGCGATTTCCGTAAAACTGCGGTAACTTAACGTGAAAATCACGGTGTACTACCGTATTGCATAACCCGTACAAACTTTCGGTTTTCCATATCCGAATGACAGAAAACATTGATCATGATCAGGTCCGCGAGCATTTCACCATCAAGTACGGAAAAGACTTCATCTCTTCGGCAATGTGCAACCATGAGAACTGCGTAAACTCCCGCATCATCCACAAGTTGTCCGTCCAGCCCCCCGAGAACTACCTCATCTATCAGTACCTGAACGAGATCGCGAAACAATACGGGATAGACTGGAAGGCGGAGATCAACCCGCCTACCAACCCGATGAGCTTTGATGAGCACTGCGCGCATCCTTCTCACGGTAGATTTTTTAAATTTGAATGTTTTATTTTTATTTAATTTTTTTGGAATTTCTATGATTTTTCGTCTTTTTAATTTATTCTATTTTCAGGATTTATTTTATTTTTTGGGGTTAAAAATAGAAGCTAATTGTAGAAAGGAGCTTCTGGATTCCCATCTAATAATCCTGGAAATTTCCCTCAATTCCCCAGCGCACCTGGGGGCCAACAACAAGGTCCGCAAGTATTTTAGTTGTACAACAAATCTGAAACTGTACAGGAAGACCCTCCTTCCCCCCCGCCCCCACATTCAACCCCACCTTCCCACAGGTAATTTTCTGTACTTCTGGCCATCTACAACGAGACTGATCCTACCAGGCGCCGAATTTTGGCGGGAACCAGGGAGCTCCCTCCTTCCCTCCCGCCCCAACTTTTCCCTCCACCCCTTCCTTCCCCCCCGCACCGACCTTCCCTCCCGCCCCCGGAAACAGCTTCCCTCCCGCCCCCGGGAATAGCTTCCCTCCTACTCCTGGGAACAACTTCCCCCCTGTTCCAAATTTCCCTCCCACCCCCGGAAATTTTCCGTCGACGCCCAACTTCCCCCCTGCCCCTCAGTTCAATACATCTACACAGGGACACTCTCAAGGTAAATATATAATATGACATATGTCATATACATTTGTTTTGAGCTAAAAATAGGATCTGCTGCGCCAAACTTCCCCTCTGTCCCCACAGGGTGAGTGGTCATCTGAATGTTTGGAATTTTAAAGAATCTCCAGTGCCGGCATGCCCCAATTCCCATCAGTCCCAACATTCCCGAGCACCCCCCAGTTTCCCAGTCCCCCCGGTGGAGCTGGTGGTTCTGGGAACACCGGAGCTTCGGAGTTTCCTGATTTCGACGATTTGACCGCGAGATTTGAAAAATTGAAGAAAAAGGACCAATAAATTCAAATTTGTGCAAAACCATTTTCCAAAGCACGAAATAAATACCCGACGGTAATGAGCGTGTTTGTTACCGCGAGCTCACGGTAACAGTGACTTGACCCTGTGTTATCCACAAAAAGATTTTCCGCTCTATTCTTATTCCCACATGAGCTATTTTTAGACCTGTTGTAGATGTATTTGTAGATGGCACAGAACCAAGTCATGTTACCGCGAGCTCGCGGTAACAAACACGCTCATTACCCAGAATCAGTCGGAGAGATCACTTCGTACCAAAACATCCACATCTTTATTCGTCAAAAGTGATGTGCTTCGCGGGTTTTTGGACAGTCGTTTCCTCGTCCTCTTTAACCTTCTTCTTCTTTGGTTCACCTCTCGGCTGAATCTTCTCGTTGTCTTTATGTTTAAACAGCCTCCCTTTAAAGTCGTTCCAATAGATCATCTCTTCTTCATCTACAACAGTCGGAAAAAAGGCATAAATTCATTTTTTTCAAAAATAATTAAATATGAAAAAAAATATGACAAAAAATATTAAAATATTAAAAAATATGACAAAAAATATTAAAAAATATAGCAAAAAAATATAACAAAAAAAAGAAAAATATGAAAAAAATATAAAAAAATGGGAAATATTTACCTTTGAGGACCCTCATTGTGATGGAATCGCCCAGGGAAGGTTTATATTTTTCAATATTTTTCATCAATTCTTCCGCTTCCGAAATCAATTTGACGTGGATTTCCGCCTGTTTTTTTCAGAATTATTGTTCGCGGTCATTAACGTGTTGTGATTACGGTTAGTAACGGGACAAAAAGACACCAATATTTATTTCAAGCAAATCTTTTTGTTAAAAAACTAAATGAGTCCAAAAAAATCCATAACGGATTCGCGGTTTCATAATGCGGTTCTCTACGGTAACTACCGCAGTTTTAAAGGATCAAAATTCGTTACCGCCACAAAATTATATATATTTATAAACATAAAGTGTAAAAATTAATCCGATTGCGGGTGATCACCTGTACATTTCCACCTCTGAAATGTACATAAGGAATTGGAAATTTGTCCTCTAAAGTGCTCTTCAAGATCGCTTTTGTGATATTCTCTTTTAACCCTGCTATTCTGACCACTTTTTCATCATTCTGAATCATCTTAGAAAAAATCGAATAAATCATATCAAAAATAATAAAATAAATAATAATAATAAAATAAAATCTGAAAAATCATAAAAAAATCAGAAAAAAAAAAATGAAATGGCGAAAACTCACCATCGTCGGCTTGACTTTCTTGTCCTGGATTTTTTTCTCCTTTTGTGGAGTTTTTTCTTTCAGAATTTGCTTCTCCTTGTTTTGTGATGCTCTTCCGCCCCGCTTTTCGTTGTGTGCGTCTCTGTGTGGCCTTCTCGCTGTTATGCGGTCTTCTCTTATGAAATTTTTGTATTCTTTCTTATACTTCAACCAATCAGATCTACAATCGTCAGTCTGCTCATCCAATCCAGAATAAAATTGGTCAGTGAACTTACTTTGCCATAACTCTAAGCGCCGTAAGATTCTGCTCGTTGTAGAGGTTCAGGGTAGAGTACGCTCTCTGTGCTGAAGCTTCGTCTTCATATTCTATGAACGCAAAGCCGCGAGGTGATTTATCAGGAAACTTTGGGATACTGACATACGACACGGGGCCTGAATTTATTATTATTTATTTTTGATATTATTGAAGGTGATTTTTTGGACAGAGACGAGATAGTTCGATGTACTCTTACCAACAGAAGAGAAGAAGGCTTTGAGAGAATCATGTGAAAAGTCTGCTGGAAGATTCTCCTTCATGAAATCAGTTTAATGGAGCTTAATCAGTGCTATACAGGATGACCTCACCGTGTACACGGTCTTGGAATCAAAGGTCGCGATGGCTTTTTCATTGAATGGGATCATTCTCTTGATCCTGGTTCTTCCTGGGCTTAATTGTAACAGAGAAGATTCGTGCATACAGTCTCTAACTTGGCTCTCGTCTGTGGCAAGGCTCTTCAGTTTATGGAACAGGTTGACCATCTCGTTTATGCTTACATCTGTGAAGAGTTTGGTTTTAATTGACTTCAAAGAATCTCACATCCTTCTGGATCTTGATTTATCTTCTGTGTCATCCATCTGTCTTTCACCAAATTAGAGTCACTGAAATAGAACTCTATTTGTTCTCGTATCGCCGCAGCAGGGTGGTTTGTGGGTATGTCCATTCTAATGATTGTGATCTGATGATTTGATCAAAAAAAGTCCCGCCAAAACGTAAATCACAATCAACGAAAATCAAATGCAGCTCAAGCATGTCGACGCAGAGACCGCAGGATATTATTTAAAGAGGACAATTTGGTTACCTTGGCAGGCAGCTCTTGTGGGAGGAATATCATCCTTGATATGGACATCATCACAGCTTTTTGGAAAATCAGAACCTTTGTTGAGAAGGAAAAGATCTTCTGGAGAAACTTTTGAGGCATATCGTTCAGCTAATATAGAGGTGATCCGTGAATCAATCTCCAACCCTGACGAAACAGGCTTTCACAAGAGCCAAGACCAGCGCCATGAACTGGGGCTACGCTGTCGCTGTGTGGTCAATAGCTGATTCGTTTTTTAAGACACAGCTCCCAGATCAACTCATCGTATCAAATCTCTGCGCAGCTGGTGTCACTGCTGTGTTACAAGCCTCATTCAGAGGTGATTAATGTCAACTAGATGTGCAGATATTAATTCATCAGGAAATGTTCGTAGTGGGATGTACACGTTTGTCGTCTTATCGTCCATAAACTTGTTCAATGATCTCTTCTTCGTCCCCTACAATGAAATGAGGAAACTCAGGACTTTAAACAGAGATCAACAAAATGAGAACAATCTCATTCTGAGGAGGTATGTCGATCTTCGAAAGTCCGCTCAAATCTTCAGATCAGATCTGTATGACACAAAGAGGAGCCAAAATGATGCAACAGATGTACGACAGTTCAGATCAATTTATTCTGAAAACGATTCGAAAAAATAAAAACAGACGTTGACTTTCTTTATTTATTAAATTTATTCTTGAAATCAATGTTAGTTTGCAAAGCATAATATTAATATTACCCTGCGGACACATTTGTACAGACTTTCAAAATCAAAAATGTGGTACAGTAACTACCGCTCTGTTGCTGTGAGTAGCACGTTAATGTTACTGTGTCTTGTATGGCAACTGGTGAGGTGTACAAATGCGTGTCTGCCAGGTAATAGACAAAAAGGGTTAAAAACCCAATAACAATTTTTTTACAATTTATTCCTCAAATAGCGAGCTGATGCTTTTGTTCTGACCAAAACACCACTCAATAAATCAATTAGAGGGAGATACTGCAGTCTCTTCTCGCGCTTATGTCGATTACAAAACGTTTGCACCTGACAAGCCCGTCGGAATGTGACATCACCATCTCGTCATGTCATTAATGCCATGATAGAGCGTTTCGAACTCAGGTGGACGCGCATGCATACACGAAGACAAACCATGCTATGGGTTGTTGGATATAAGGACCAGATCTGCCCTGGTGGGATTCCGCATGGCACCGGGGCGGACGTTGCAACAACCCAGCACGGCAAAAGAGTCTCCAAAGTTTTATTATCATCATGCACACAAGAGGTCGATCGTGAAGAGGAAGATTAGGGTTGAATGCAAGTCGCCGAGCACTTGACGGGGGTAGTAAGATCAGTACGGCAACGGTAGCTGGACATGTCAATCTGTTGGACATAATCAGGGCTCGAAGTGGTAGCTTTAGTGGCGAACCAGCCACTAGGACAAATGAGAGTGCATTCTGGAAGACCCTGTAAAGCATTTAGCGAAACATGAAGGATGTTACTCCTTACCTGACCAGTAATGTAGATGTTACAGGTTGCTGGGACGGTAGACAGTTGAACACAATCTGCATAACATATACCTCTGCTGTAGGAAAAGTGACACTGAGCACTTGTTTGGTTGACAGCCTGCATGTAGGAACCACTGTTGGTACGGAAGTTGGTGATGAACCATTGGGAAGGGCAGCTCAGTGTACAAGGGTCTTTTCTGTTGGGAGAACAATTGACCGTTACGGCTCTTACTTCAGCAGGGCAGCCCTTGAGTTGTGCGATTGCGGAAGCGATCACAAGGAGGAAAAAGAGAGCAGGTGATGATCTCATGGTCGGTTGTCGGCGATTGTGGTTGACGGATTTCTCTCTGTTGGCATCAGCGCGAAAAAAGGTCTGGCGGGATATCTGGCATCTGCGTGAATAAGGTTTGGCGGGATTTCCAAACTTTGAAATTTATGCGCACATTCAGTTCACCACTGTTGATCATCATGTTGATGTTCTATTGTCCGATTTGTCGAGTTTTTACACTTCCTAACGCCATCAGTAAATGTCAGTTCTTAAAAAGAATCACTTCTTCAAGTCAATAGCTGTGAGATCTTCTGTGGCTGTGGTGGCATATTGAACCAGGGACTCCAATCGTTACGTTCGTTGACTGGATAACCAACCCACTTAACGAGATATTGTAGTTTGTTGTGGTGTCTATGCACATTCACAATAGACTCAATCTCGTACTCCTCATCACTGTCAATGATCACTGCCAGAGGCAGTTGTTGAACACAAACCCTTGACAGAGAACAATGGTTTGCTGGACAACACACAAACAACTGCAGCGAGTGGCTGAGTATCTTAGTCAATTAGATATTCCTATAAGCGTTGCGTCGTCAACAGTGGAAATAGCGGTTAACGC